>ML842463.1:8593-26594 GCA_009831015.1 Picea engelmannii | reverse complement strand
GTACCTTTATCCATCTAATAAATATCCTCAAAGGATTTCCTTCTGAAATGTTGCAGACAAAAAATTATAGTGAAAATTCCAAGGTGTCTCAAATGTAGCAATGAAACCCCAAGACCTTGATCTCTGATACCAAATGTTAAGAACCAAATATAAAAATAGCATTAAAAAACCTTAGAATAAGTACTCAACACCTTGAAAAAGAGACAATTTCAGATAATAATCCTCTTCGAGGGGGAAACCTCCTTATACACCACATAAGTTTCCAAATACAAGATAATTCCAAATGAAAAGGTCTCGTTGGTATATATAGGAGACTAGGAGGTACAATTACAACTACTGGACCCAATCCAACATAAATAAAATAAAATTAATAATGTAATATACCCCAATTAATGGGTAATGTGCCACTATTTAGGGCTTAACAAACTATCTCCCTGGAAAGAGATAGAATCAAATTGAAAGGAAGTGGGAGAAAAATAAGTATTCCCCTATATCCAAAGGAAGGAAAACCGTGGATGGAGTCGTGGGAAGAAGATCAAGAAGCCAGTTTTTTATATCAGATAAATAATGAAAATAAATGTTATATAGAACTGACCCCAGAAGGAGAAATTTTGAGAGAATCTCCCATGTCAGTCGGACATAATTCTGACTCCTCCTTATACAACTGGAAAATAGAGAATTATGAAGAACATGTGAAATACTGCTGGTATATCAAATTTATTCCAAAGAAACATCATAAGACATGCTATTTAATCCAGGCTATACTGAAATTTTATGAAAAATAACCCGACAAAATTCCACTCTCATTCTAACTAACAATTAGATAAGAAAACCCTTGCAATACAGTGAACGATATGCCTCTTAGACCCATGTGGAAGAGGTATCAAAATCCATAAGAGAGAAATTAGGAACACGTAGTCTTGTGGAAACTTTCACAGGCTAGGATTAAAGATGGTGGGAAACACATTCCCCCTAATTACAAACATGGACGAATGTGTTGGCATACTTCATTGAAAGATTTGACAAAAAGAAACTATCCAAAGATGTAGATATTATTACATTCAAAATCGACTACGATCCAACAGAACATATTCAGCGTTGCGAAAGAGAATGGAAAATAATTGGATGAAAGGGTATGGCCCCATATGTTCTCAGGTGCATTAGATGAGATACCAACTAAATGGTACAAGATTGAAGAATCATGTGACCACACTTCCAAATGGGATGAAATCAAAAGAAACTTTTTCCAAGACTTCAAACTTAATCCAATAGAGGAACACTTGAAAGACACAGCTTGTCAAATAAAAATCTTTCTAGAAAGTCCTTCACCAACTCAACAGAAATAAAAAGAAAAGATGTCGGTCGATGGAGGATCAATATCGACTTGCAATTTTTTGTTGGTAGAAAATAAGGAAATCTCAACTGCACAAAGAATTGATACGGAGAATACAAAATGGCCAGGACAGAGATTCCAATGGAAGAAAGAACATCCAACATTACAGAATCATGTGAAATCAATATTAAGTATTGCCATGAAACACAAATAGGACCAAGAACAACTTGACTTCCCAAAAATCTTTATGAAAATTGAAAAAGGAGAATGCCATCTCGACAAAGCAAAGCCAGCAGAATGGATGGACGTGGAAACAAGAATGAAGGAATTTGACATATCAAATTATGGTCGACCAAAAATGGTCTGAGTAGGTTATTATTGGTCTGATAAGAAAACAATCAACATAGTCAGTCTATTAAAAGAATATCAATATGTTTTTGCACGTGACTATAAGGAACTAAAAGGAATTGTAGAGGAAATGGATGAAATGAAGATCGAACTGATCCTAGGAGTGAAGCCAATTAAAAAATGGCCATACAAGTTAGCACATAAATAAACATTGACTGTTCAAAAATAGATCGAAGGAATGCTACAAGCAGACATTATTTATCCTATCAACAAAGAAGAATGGGCAAGTCCCATGGTGGTACAACCAAAGAATCATGATCCAAATAAGTTAAGAATTTGTGTCGACTTCCAGAGACTCAATAAACAAATTGTGATAGATCCATTCCATACCTCTTTTGTAAATGAAATCATAAACAAAGTAACTAGTCATGAAAGTTATTCATTTATTGATGGATTCTCAATATATAACTAGTTGCCAATCGCAAAAGAAGATCGGGAAAAAAAAAATCATGTCGGAATTTGGATATTTTTCCTACAAAGTCATGTCATTCATACTGAAGAACACACCAAAATTTTTTTCAAGAATAGTGGTCAAAGAATTCCAAGAGTACATCTACAAAACCATGGTTGTATACTTCGACGACTAGACAATCTATAGTCTACTCGGAAATCACATACAATGGCTTAGACTTGTGTTAGAACACTGCAGATAGATTCAACTATCACTAAACATCAAAAAATTCATATTTTCCACACCTATTGGAATCCTGCTAGGACATGTGGTATGTAAATATGGGGTGAAGGTCGACATGGCTAAGATAAATATTATCCTTTATCTAAAACCCCTCGTAAATAAATAAAAAATGATCAAAATTATACTGGGTCATACTGGCTATTATAGGAAATTTATACGCCACTACTCAGACATCACCTTCCCAATGGACGAGCATCTACGAAAAGATGTTGAATTCAAATGGAGCCAAGACTTCCAAGAATCCTTCAAATTTTTAAAGAAGAATTTGGTCGAAGCACCCATTCTCAAATTTCCAGACTAAGCGAGAAAGTTTCATGTCCATGTCGATGCGTCGAATGTAGTTGTTGGGTCAGTTTTATCTCGAACATACGATGACACAATGGATCACCCAAATACATATGCAATTCATAAACTGAATAAATAAAAATGAAACTATTCGACTACATGACGGGAATACTTATCAATGATTTTTCGCCCTACAAAAGTTCTGTCATTATTTATTGGCAAACCCCTTTACATTTTTCATAGACCATCAAGCACTAAAATACTTGGTCAATAAACCAGTCCATCAATGCAAGATCTTTCGGTGGTTACTATTATTTCAAGAATTTAAATTTGACAAAATCAGTCGACCAAGGAAATAAAACGCTCGACCTCATCATCTGTCACGACTAGAAATAGGAGAAGATCTGACAGGAATAGACGATGACCTACCATATGCACACTTATTCAGAGTCGAAGATACACCTAAGGATTTATTAGATATTTCCAATTTCTTAGAATAAGGAAAGGCCCCAGAGGACCTCTTGACAAATAAAAAGAAAACTCTAGCCATGAAAGCCGCACCGTTCACAATCATTAACGAATACTTATAAAAAATGGGAATGGATGATTTGTTAATAATATGCGTTCCAGAATAGCCCCCCGGGGGGCAGCTCAATTGGCAAGTGCCGTGAAAATGAAGTTCCATGAGGTTTCGAGTTCAATTCCCCCCGAATTACAATGTGTGCCACGTATGGGGCCTCGTGGGCACACCTGGAGGTTATAGTGGTAGAAGTTGGATAACACGGCCACGTGTAACGCGAGCACGTGCCAAACTAGTTGCTGATTCCTCCAGACATAAATATATATATATATATATGTGTGTGTGTGTGTGTGTGTGTGTGTGTGTGTGTGTGTGTGTGTGTTCCAGAACATGAACGGTAGGATATCATCAATGAATCCCATTCAGGAGCAGTTGGAGGACATTTTCAGGTCGACACAACATCCAGGAAAGTACTACAAGCAGGCCTATGGTGGTCGGATTTGCATAAAGACTATCCAGATCAAGTTAAAAATGTGATAGTTTTTAGAGACTTGGATGACCCTTGTGGAAAAATGAAATGCAACTAAGTTCAATAAACCCTAATCGAGCTTTTGAAATAGGGGTTATCGAATTCATCGGTCCATTTCCACAGAGAGAAATAAGAACGGGTGTCAATTACATAATCACTACGGTCAAGTATGTGACTTAGTGGGAAGAAGTTGAGTCGGTCGAATCTTGTACCAAATAGGTAGCAACTAAATTCATCTACGAGAAAATCATCACAATATTTTGTTGTCCTCTAATATTAATCAGTGACCAAGGAACTCACTTTGTAAATGAAACAATTAAATTTCTACTGGAAAAATTCTTAATCGACCATAGAAAAATGACATCCTTTTGCCCACAAGCAAATGGGGAAGTCAAATCGTTTAATAAAACATTACAAAAGGGACTTACAAATATCTGTGGCATAAACAAAGATGACTGGGATGATAAGATTCCCGCCATCCTCTAAGCGTATAGATCAACATTCAAAATATCGAATGGACAAATGCCATTCAAGCTAGTCTATGGCCAAGAAGTTGTAAACCCGCTACAATTTTGGACTAATTGCGACAGAGTCGCAGCTATAACAAAATTTAATGAGATAAAAAACATGAATGATTGAATATACCAATTGAGCAAGTTGGAAGAAGAGAGGTTAATAGTGATTCATCACCAAGAGGTTCATAAGAAACAAAAAAAAGTATGGCATGATTGTCACTTAAAGAAAAAGGATATAAAATATGGAAACTTAGTCTTACTTTATGGTAGTTGCATAAAAGGAAAACCCAAAAAAATGGAAACAACATGGATGGGACCTTATGTGGTGGAATACATTCGACCGACTGGAGCGGTCCAACTCATAATGATATTGGGGCATCCATTTAAGAAACTAATTAATGGGGCCCATTTAAATAAATATCAAGTATAAAAAGAAAAGAACCATGTTGGAAAATTTTAGTAGGGAGTTTCCAACAGGAATCGACTAAAATAACTAATAAAACTTATAAGAAATAAACCTTGCTTAAAATTAATAAACAAAAAAGGCAGTTAAACAAATTTAGGTATAAAAAAATGAAAAGTTAAATTATTTAAGGAGTATCCATAACACTAAAGGAAAAGCAACAATAAAGTAAAATGGAGAGAGAAAGCAACCCATGATCAAGCCCGAGACAAGGTAGCAGAAGATATTCTCGATGTTCTACACCTTCGACAGAATTAAGAAAAATACTCATAAGAAAAGAATCCAGTGAAAGGACCAGTCCATCAGAAAGCAAGTGTGGTTCAAGAGAGCGCAGATCAGGTAAGCGAAGATCATACGAACATAAATCAAGAGAACATGATTGGCATGACAAAAGATGACATCATTCAGACTAAAAACAAATCAACAAAATGAAGGAACAACCAAGCCATCACTGATATCGACTAAGTCACTCAAGTAATAAAGAGGGCTCAAGAACCCTAGTCGATCGGCTTACGTATCGACCATACTTCAACAATTGAGACCTGATCGGTCAAACCCAGAAAAGAGTGGGTCGAAGAGACATTGATGTCAGCACAATAAGTACATTCAATCCATGACAAAAAAATATGGATAATAATAACATAATTGACAATGATTGACGTCATAACGAAAAATATGTCACAACCATCTATAGATTACCTTATCATGCGCAATGTTCATGGAGAAATCACTAGGATTATCGCTCGAGGGAGTTTGCACGAGCATATGTACAATAACCGTAGGGATATCAATGAACAAAAGGTAATATACACATTCAGGAATGATCCAATTATGATAAGTTATATCTTCTATTGTACCACAAAGCAATTTCACTCGTAACAACATGACTTGAATCAGTAACTACCTCCTTTTCATGTACTTCACAATATGGAGAATTCGAGCCTCGTGCAGGGAAATTCCATTGCTAGTTCATACTAGCTTCAATATCACAAACCTAAACTCTATATAACAAAGCCATGTAAGCCTGAGAAAAATCACTCTACATAAAGCCAAATACTAGAGCAGAAACCATGAGTTGGACAAAGTGAGCAGTTGATGACCCTGTTGGACCAGGTTTCCATAATTCAAAAGTAGGTCGTCCATCTTGGCCCAGATGTGAGAAGAGAAATTTCCCCTTCACATAAAGGCATGTAGGGATCCTCTAGGGTTTCCTCAACCCATTGGTGAAGGTAGCAATAGTTAGTGTTTCTTGTGTTGGATGCAGAAAAAAAAATTGGAAAAAACCTTCCAATAAACACTCCAACGAAGGAGAAGTGATTGGGAAACCAAACCAAGGGTGACACCAAAATAGAGTATGAGGAAATCAAAAGTTTGTAATGGTATCAAGGAATCAACCTTCTCACAGGAAAAGAATATCTTCAACCTAGTCAAATACAAGAACACATGGCATACAAGACGTAGTTGATTCGACCAACAATGGAACTCTAGGCACAACAAGATAGTCAGCAATAGTACTTTAAGTCAGTCGTCCACATAAATATTTTGTCTCTTCGTCTTACATACTTCTCTTTCTCTCTTCATCTATACTTCTCCATACTGTAATTTTGTAATCAAAATATGAAAAAAAATATTTTGTATAACCCCCTCTTTCTCGAGACGAGCAAGGAATTGAGGTGGGAGGGGATGTTGTATGGGATAGTCGAGCAAGTTAACTAGACCCGATGATCGACTTAGAATGTATCGTTCGATCGACGTAGTAGAAGTAGAATTTGGTCGGAGTCTCTGTGAGCCGACCGACCTAGGCAATTAAGTAGTTACAAATGTCTGTTAGAGGTATAAATAGATAAGCACATGAAGGCTTGTATAGCTTCATGTGAGAGGATATATGTAATTGTGTTGTACTGTCTATCATATAATAAAAAGACTCTTCTTTGGGATCTCATTACTTATGTATGTCTCTCTATATGTCTATGTGTATGCATGTATCTCTATGATGTCTATGTAAGGTTCTACTGGTAACACTTCCTACTTTCCCCTAGATTACAACAAGAACTGTGATGAGTTAGTGGAAGAGGTGGGTGGAAATCGATATACACTTAGATAAAATTCATATCATTATCAATCAACCACTCTGATTAACACCACTAAATTCCTATTGCTTTTGATGCATAGTGTTACTTATTAAACCATTAACCACCCAAGATTTTTTCTTAATCACCCATCTTTTCTACTTAATCACCCACATTTTTTTCTTAATCATCTAGGAATTCCACTCCTCACTGCTTCTTCCACTTCCCCTTACCTTCATCCTTTTATAATGCTTATGTTCACTTCTATTGCATGGGTGAAATGACCACCTATCATTAATATACACTGATCTACATATGCCTAATCAAATTTTATCTAATTGTGTTAGTAACAACACTAATCAACAAGAAAAAACAATGACTAATAGTTGGTGGATGGGTTTTCTAATTCCCAAACAATCAATAGAAAATGATAAAAATGTTTATGTCCATATGTCATTTTGATTGGACAATGTACTACTCATGATTTGATTGGACAATGTATTGCTCATGATTTGAATCCTCACCATAATAATGCACATCATCACAATAACTCCACTCATGTCGTAAGGACAATATACATTTAATAGGTGAAAGACATAAGTCGATTTTCTATAGTAATTGTTGTTATAATTAGTTCTATCTACCCATAAAGACATCATCACATTAGTTCTTGAACCCTCTTTTCAAATATATTTTCCATTTGTTTTAAAAATAATAAATATATAGCATAAAAATTCAAATATTCTTTTTTCCATTTTTGTACCTTCATGTTAAAGGTTTCAACAAATAAATCAAGAAAAATTAAGCATTGAATAATGCTCTTATTGTCCATGCCCTTCGAGCTACAGGGAATATAGTAATCGATTTTTTCTTTTGCTATTAATTCTTCACGAAAACCAATGACGATTAATTTTTTTAACCTAAAGTTTTGGATAAATCATACAATTAACTTGAAAACTCGTACGATTTAACATAATTTTTAAATTGGGGGTCTTGGCCTCTTCTCGAGGCATAACCAAACAATATCTTATCTTAAAATCAGCTTAAATACCATATTTGATGAGTATTTTTTCTGAAGTCAAGTAATGCCAGAACTAAGTCTAGCTTTACTTCTTGACATTAAATGTCATAACCTTTTCACAATATTCCCAAAATTGTTCGCGAACTCATACAATTTACCCAACAACGAACAATTTTACCCTAAATCCGATCGACACATACTCCCTACACTTGTTCATCCATAGGTGTGCAAAGTGTCATACTCCCCCTATACTTATATATTTGTTGTTCCTTCCTCTCCTTCTATATTTTTTTCTTCTTCCTCTCCCCCTCTATGTGCCTCGAAAGTAGCCCAAACGTGTCCTCTAATTTTTCCTGCAAGATATAAGTGCATGCCAATCAATGGATTCCTTATTTTCAACTCCTTCCTCTCCCCTAAAATGATCCTCTAATTCTACTTGCAAGATTGAAAAGGTCCTTTAATTCTACCTGCAAGATTGAAAAGAGAATACCTACTACCTACAAGATAGAAAAGAGCAAAGTAAGCTTCAAGAAAGATTTGAAGCTAGGTGCTTTCAATTGTGCAATAATGTTGGAAGTATGCCAAGTCATAAAGAAAGGTTATGTTGGGAAGAAAGGCATGCACAAGGAAAGTGACAGTTGGAAAGAAGAGCAACACACGCACATACATGGAAGACCTAACGTCGTTAGGGTTAGGGGTTTTGTAATACATTGTAATGGTTGATGATCCAGAATCGTATAAATATAGATACCTAGGAGGTCTAGAGGAAGAGAGAAGGTTGGGTTTAGAGAGTCTGAAGAGACAATGAGAGGAAGAAGTCTTGTTTTGATAACTAGTTGTAATACTTCGGTCATTTGACCCTATTGTGTAAGTTGTTGAGATGTAGGGGGTCAGGAGGGTAGATATTGAGGATTAGATCACAGACTGAGGAGCCTAGTGTGATCTAGTCCAACTCATAATAGATCTTGACCCGACTTAGGATGAATTGTAAAGCGCGCGGTGTTGTAGTTTTGGAACTACCATAATAAAAGAGCTTGAGAGCTAGATCTTTGTGGATGTAGCCTAGGAGGGGGTGAACCACGATAAAACTTGTGTTATTTGATTGAATTCTTGTGTATCTTTTACTATTTATGAGTATATGTTAGCATGATGAATGAATGAGCTAATGAGTTGATTACATTACATGCATAATTGGGAAGAGAAAGAGGAGAAATGGAAGGAGCAATGGATAAAGGAAAGAAGGAGGAATCCTTGGCCCTAATCATGATGGATGATGACCAGATCAAGCGGATAATGGTGACAACTTTAAATATGTGTAGTGGATTACCCTACCAATACAAGGTGAACACCAAGAAGAGAGTCAAAACCTTAGGGAAGGCATGACAAGTGATGAAGAGGAGGTAGAGGATCTTCGATTTGTGGAGCAGATTGAGGAAATCCTACACGCAACATACGAGAGGAAGACGAGAGGTCCAAGAGTGGGAAGAGAAGGAAAAAATCCTATCCATATTAATTTCAGTGTGGAACCCATAAACCCATGTGCGACTAACACACCCAAAAGAACACCACCGTTTAGACAACCGAATTTTAGAAGAAGAAAGACAGCAGGAAGTACATCTACACAGGGAACAACAACTGGAGGATCTAGTTTAGGAAGCATTAGTCAAGTATCTACACCACGCGGAGGTAGTTGTTCATCATTCAGGATGGAAGGACATGATCCCACCATCAGGTTACCAGAATTCAAAGGAGAATCGTCGGAGGACCCAGAAAAGCACGTCTTTATCTGTGAGAAGATCTAGGAAGCAAAACATATCACAAATGAGGACACTAAACTTGCACAACTATCGATTACACTAAGGGATCACACACTAGATTGGTATATGAGTTTAGCCACAAACAATCCACCAGGGACAACTAGAACGATTGTGGATATCAAGAAGTTGTTGATAAATGAGTTTCAGAAGCCAAGTTTAGAGGACTAGTACATGAACGAGATGATAGAAATTAGACAGAAACCAGGAGAATTTGTATGGGAGATTGACCAGAGATTCAAGCAACTGAAAGGAAATTTGAAATATATCATGACAAATATGCAGCACAGGCACCTACTTGTCAATTCACTACCACCACAATTAAAATATCCACTGCGAAAACAGAAGTTTCAGACACAGAAAGAGGCTCTGCAGGCATCCCTGCAACTGGAAGAAAACCAATATCAGAAGAAGGATCTAGCCATTGAAGAGTTGAAGGAGGATTTGAAGAACTTAACTTCCAGTTAAACCATAACAAAATTAAGGACAAACGAGAAGTCGTTTGGTGTACTACATGTAGGATGAAAGGACACCATAAGAAAAAATGCCCAACATTCGCGCAATACATGGCAGCAGGGATGCAAAACCCGTTACCCACGGAAGGACTATGGTGTGTGAAATCTGTAAGAAATGGGGCCATGATCCGTATCACTGCCCAATGATGCAGAAGTAACAAACAGTCCCAAAGAGTTGATATTGCAACTTTTGCAAGTCAGTGGGCCATGATGACAAAGACTGTAGAACTATGGACTTGATGAGAGAGAGGACATCAGATGCATATAGGGTACAAGAATAAATTATGATCGGGCAAGCCACACCTCAATTTAACCAAGTATTATCCCCATACAACATTGTGCAACCGCAGTATAATACTATGCAACAACCATATAATACCGTGCAACCACAGTACAATACAGTGCAACCTCAGTACAATACCACGTAGTACAATCAGGCACCTCAGTATAACATGTCATGAGGAGATCGAGATGGCTATAGAGGCAAAGGACGAGCAAGAGGAGGCTTTGGAAGAGGTATAGGTTCACTGGTATGTCACAAATGTAAACAACCAGGACACTATGCAAGAGAATGTCCACTTCCACTAGCAACTTGTATGTATTTTCGCGCATTGGATCATGACATGAAAGAATGTCCTACGTTACTAGGGAAGATCTAGGAAAAGAGGAATCAAGACAACCAGAATGTTCAATGGATTTTAGCGGAAGCGAGGGATGACGGAAGAAACATAAACATAGTTACGCATGGAGGAGATAAAAAGGGAAATGACGCATTCTGACAAGAGCCGATACAACATCAATGGGTGAAGACGAATGTTGAACCAAGGAAGCAGTTCGATGCGCAGAACGAGAAGGAAACATTTAACAAATCCAGACATCGCATCGAATTCAATCGCACAGCATAACAAGGAAGCACCAGAGTATGAGATGCCTCCATCATTGGATCATACCAAAGAAATGCAGCCCCTGGGACAAGTAAGTGCAATCAAAAGATTTTTTCAATCATGTGTAAAAATATTAAATGATCCATCCTCTGTCAAAATATTACAAAGTATGTTAGAAAGATGTAGCATAGAGACAGATGAAAACTAGAACAAAAAATAGTCAATCACCTACATACAAGGAGAAGAACAAGTAGGGAGTTCAGGCTGAATGCCAACATCAGAGATTTCAACATGGGAGATATTATATTGGATCTAGGATCCGAAGTCAATTTATTACCCAAGAAGACATGGAAATGTATGGGAGATATCACATTAGGATATTCACCTGTTCAGCTGAAACTAGAAAACCAATAGAGAGTTCTACCAATTGGGAGACTGAAAGGAGTGGCAATAGATCTGGATGGAGTGCGCACTAAAGCTAACTTCGAAGTAATAGAGATAGTGGACGACACAAGACCATATCCAACATTTCTTGGCTTGGATTGGGAATTTTATAACCATGCCATAATCAATATAAAGACATGGAAAATGACATTTGAGTCAGGAGAATACAGGGTCATTGCACCATTAGACCCATCAGAAGGGGAGAGGTTTGTAGAGCCTACTTTGTTGGACTTGGAGGAAATTAGCCAGTTGTACAGAACAAATGCGGGAGATGAGGATTACGTAAACCCAACTGCAGATGTGATACTCAGTTGGAGGAGCATTACTTCATGTGTGTCAGACTCAGATACAGGTTTAGAGAACTGACAACAGAGGCTACATGAAGTTTCCACAAGAAGATGTGCAAGAATAGATCGTGCAGTAAGATGGGTAGGTACGGAGATAAGGGAACCACCCAGTTTCCATGAGTTGAATGATCTAGAAGCATTCTTGACATAATACAAAGATGAAGTGTTAGGAAATCATAGACTCTTAGCACTAGATATAGCACTCAAGGACACACCTGCAAGATGGTGGGGCGCACACAAAGAAACAATCAAGGATTGGTACCAATGTAAGTGGTTACTATGCATAAGGTTTGGCGCAAAATAGAGAATCAACCAACAACATAAGTACGATGGACAGGAGGCACCAGCAGAACACTTCGAGAAGTGCAGAGCGCTGTGGAAAATGATAACCTAGAGCAATGTCCTCATCATTTCGTACATACTTTAGAGGGAATATCGGCAAACTGGTATACAGACCAGGAACTGCGCAAAGGAACTGTGAGTTGGCCAATACTACAACATAATTTTACAGTCACTTTCTCATTTGAGCATGAGAACCCCAACATAGATGCAACACTTAAAAAAATAATAGGGGTGATATTCATTTAGGAACCAAAATTCAAACTCATAAAAAAGGAACAACAATAGAACATACAAACAATGAAAGAATTGTTGTCATGCTACCATGTGCAGGAAGAAGTACTCGAGGAAGACGACCCGCGTGATATTCAAATCGAGGAAGTGGAAGGCAAAAAAGAAGTGGAAGTTCCACCTCTAGAATCAGAAGTAATTGTTGCATCGATCAAGGTGAAGAAAGTCAACACTGGGATAGTGGAGAATCCCAAAATGGCCAACATTGGAGACTACTAGGATGAGCAGACAGTGGAACGCATAATAGAGTTACTGCATGAGTACAACAACCTGTTCCCCACATTGTTTACATAAATGAAAGGCATAGCAGGAGAGCTAGGTGAAATGAATATACCACTTAGAGCCGAGGCAAGACCGATCAAACATCGACCATACAGACTAAATCTGATATATAAGAAAAAAAGTCAAAGCTGAGATCGATTGGATGCTCGAAGTCGGCATCATAGAACCTGTGGAAGAATCAGAATGGATAAGCCTAATGGTAGTTTAGGAGAAAAAACAAGGCAATATAAGAATATGCGTCGATTTGAGGAAGTTGAATTATGCATTCCTACATGATCCATTCCCTACACCCTTCATGGATGAAGTGTTGGAAAAAGTAGGAGGACAGGAAGTTTATTCATTCACTGATGGATTTTCAAGATACCATCAGATCAAGATAGCACTGAAAGATAGATACAAGACCACTTTTGCGATGAAATGGGGATCCTACCAATACACGGTCATGTCGTTCGGACTAAAGAATGCACGAGCAATATTTTCTAGAGTAATCATAGCTGCATTTAAGGAATTTATCCACCATTTTATAGAAGTATACTTGGATGATTGGACAGTCTATATCCTATTGAAAGACCATGTAGAAGTCTTGCGGCTGATGTTAGAAAGATACAGGCAGTGCCATATATCTTTAAACATCAAGAAGTGCATCTTCAGAACTCCGTTTGGGATACTATTGGGCCATATAGTATGAAAACAAGGTTTAGTAGTAGATCCTGCAAAAATTCCAGTAATCGTTAACCTACCACCACCAAACATAGTTCGTCAACTAAGATCAACATTGGGACACACAGGATACTACAAAAAAATTATCAAAGGGTTCACGCAGATCACTGTGTCAATGGAGAAACTATTAAGGAAAGACACAAAGTTCCAGTGGATGAGGATTGTCAACACGATCTGGATACGCTGAAAGAAAAGATGGTAACAATGCCATTGTTATTATTCCAAGACTAGGAGAATAAATTCCACATACATGTAGATGCATCGGCCATAGAACTTAGAGTTATTATGGTGCAGCCAGGAGCAGGAGATTTGGATCATCCTATAGCATTCACTAGCAGAAAAATGCCAGAATCATAGCAGAAATACAACACTACAGATAGGGAAGGCCTAGCTATGGTCTATGCACTGCAGAAGTTCAAACATTACTTACTGGGAAAAAAAATTAAGATGTTCACAGATCATTCAGCCCTTAAGTACCTAGTTGTTGGATCATTTTGTCATTGATGCCAATGGTTTGATTGATTGATGTCATTAATTGATGTCAAGTGATTGTTTGATTGATTGATGTCATTGATTGAGGTCAAGTGATTGATTGATGATTGATGTAAAGTAATATGTATTGTCCTTGAAGGGAATGCATAGATGAATATGGATCAATGAGTTGTCATCTATATGATGAAGATGGATCAATGAGTTGTCATTGATACATGATGAAGATGGATCGATGTGGTTTCATTGGTATATGATGCATTGTTGAAAAATGTATAGATGACTCATTATTGTATTATCATGATTGATAAGGTGCACAAATGGATGAACTCCAAAGTGGTCACCTTATGGTGAAAGCACCTATGCTTGTATGTGGAATAATGAGAGAACCTATACTTGTATGTGGAATAATGATTTGTGGTTGAGAGAACCTATGCTTGTATGTGGAATAATGAGATGAATATCAATGAAGTTATTGGTGAAACTATCCTATATGGATAGTTCTTATCATGCCATTTCCAGTGGTATGCGAAACGTCACATAACTCCTCATGGTTTGAGAGTTATGGCCCTACGAAGATGAAGGACCCCCATATGAAGGCTTGAAGCCCCCAAGGTCAAAGAAGTCAAAGTGACCTAAAAGAAGAAATCATTATTTAAATGATAAAGTAAAGTGACAAAGTCAAGGTGGATTATTTAAATAATAAAGAGAAGTGACAAAATCAAGAAGGAATATTTAAATGATAAAATATTGGAGAACTTTCTATTTATGGAAAATGGTTAACCCTAAAATAAGGAAAATAGATTAAGTGACCTAGAAATGGGTTAATTGACCTAGAAGATAAAAGTATAAATAAGAAGCTAGGATCTCTTGTGAAATGCGCATTTTTTTGGAGAGAATCCTTTTTTTGGATCAATGGAGAGCTTCTTGGTAGAATATCTTTTGGAGCATTGATGTAGAGCTTCTTGTGAGAGCATCTTTGGTGTGGATATCTTGAGCATGATTGAAGATATATTCTAAGAAAGAGAGCGTGAGGAGGATCTCATGGACGCATCAAAGTTTCGGCAATGTCGAAGATCTTGACGACAAAAGTCTCGGAGCTTCAGAAACCCTAATTTTTGAGGTGTATGCGGGCTATAATGGGCCAAAGCGTGTACATACACAGGTTATATGAGGATAGGGCATGTACAGTGGATAAAATCATGAAGATTTGTGTTTGAGTTGATGACAGGCTGTTGAAGACTGAAGCAGGTTCCAGATATGCCTTCTATGGGCTTGAATCTGTCACTGAGATACTGGTATGGTTACATTATTGTCTTGATGGATACTATTGTTTGATGTGTTGTGAATGCTTAGGGCATTCTTGGTATGGATTCTATTATGTGGTTCAGTTTGGTTGATTTGGTTGATGGAGTGAGCAGTACTCTTATGATTCAGTGGTGACATAATATACTAATTGTTTATACATGATTGAGATAGCATTCATATTGATTGATTGTGGAGCATGAGTAGACTATTGGAAAGCTTGGATGTGTTGTGATTGGCTTGTGGTTAGATTGGACAGTCACAGACAGAAGAGAATGATATATTGGTTGCAGAGGATCTGAGTTGGTCTTGAAGGACAAACCCTAAGAAGCTCAAAAGGTATATGCAGGTTGTTGTATACACTGGCCGTGTGCATACGTGGGTTGTAGTGAGACAGGATGCGTAGACACGCGGATTTCACTACTGACAGGTCGCGTACTTGTTGACAGATTGATATCTGTTGAGGATTGTTGCCTCATCTCAGTTGATGCTGAGAATGTAAGATGAATTTTTCATATAGAGTTGGTGCTCTTGTAGAGTTGTACTCTATTCAGTTGTTGCTGAAAAACATTGGATTGTTGTCCATAATAAAAAGAAAAATTGTACATACATCTTGTGTTCTTTGTGTTCCTTGTGGTGATGATATATTGTTGATATATGTTGTTGATACATGTTCACATCTAACTGTTATAAATGACAGCAATGGGTAATGAGTAAATGTTGAATGTTAACTAAGGAGTTTTGTGTAAGACGGAAGTTTTGGGAAAAGAGCCCCAGACTCATTCACCCCCCCTCTAAGTGTGGTAAGTGTGTCCAACACTAGTCAACAAGCCGGTGTTGGGGGGGAGAATTTGTCGATGGTTACTCCTGTTTCACGAATTTGATTTTGAAGTAATAGTCAATCTAGGGAAGCTAAACGTAGGACCTGACAACCTATCAAGGGTCATGAATAGAGAGGAGCCTACAAATTTAGAGGAAAACTTTCCAAACGCACAGTTATTTTCAGTCCAGATCGTCAATGAATACTTCGCAGACATTATTCAGTACTTGAAACAAATTAAATTGAATTATATATATAATATTCCTCATTCTCAGACTTCTCTGGCCTCTAGGCTCTACCATGTCGAGAGAGAGAGGGAAACCCACATGGGGACCCTCCTAGTACTGTTATGTTGCAAGGCAGAGACACCTGTGCAATTTGGAGAGGGATTTATCTATATCCCGGACGCAGCTAATCACGAATTCGACCACACCTCCAATGGCCTTCATGGAGGAGGAAATCCCGGAGGAACCAATTCGGGTTCCACCAGAGTCCCTCCTCTACATGGTCCTGGATGCCCAAGACAACCCCAACACCAACATTGCAGCTATGGATCCAACGACAGCCATGGAAGGCGCCACTTGCATATTCCAGGAGGAAATCCCCATGAAGGATTGCCCGACTGGGCCCCACTACTCAACCCAGTTGCGGATTGCGACCAAATTCCACCCAGTCTCTTCAGTCTGGATCAATTGGAGCTAATTTTTTAGATGAGGAGCTACATGATGGAGCAGCTCCACCAGCATACCCTCATTAGCAGCAGAATCGACATGATGTTTGATGCCTTCTCGAATGCCCCAATCAAAAAGAGGTGCCCAACCTACGCGCAACCCTTTGTACTCATACACAACGATGACACTCCTCGTAGCGGCTCTCTAGATGATAGGTTCCACTGTTCTCACATCCCTCCTAATGTTTAAATTTTCTCAGTCCGTTGTGCCTCACTTACATGTAAATGGAGTTTTGTTCGTGTCTCCCTGCTTTGGTTCTCTGTTTAGTTTTCTATTTAGTTTGAATTATCAATTTTTGATTGTATGTCTAGAGAAAACTATCAACACCACCAATTGCCACTTGCTCTAGTTTCCAACTAAATGGCGAAGCAAGTAGCGATTATTATTTTTGGCTGAAAGTATAAACGATTGCCACTTGTTTCAATTTCCACTAATTTAATAGAATAGGTGGCAAGTCTATGACACTTATTAGTTTTGTATAATAACAATGAGTTAATCAAACAATACAACTTTTTTATTTTAAAAAAATAGTTAAAAATGAAAACAACAATAATAAATAATTCCAAAAAAATAATATTATAATTTAATAATAATAATTAAAATATATAAATAATGATAGATAGGTGGTTAAAAAGTTTCTCAACCATTAATCCTTAAAAGTTACACCATCTCACATTTGACCCTTCCAATTTGTAAATGGGTCCCTTAATGCTTAAGTATTGAAAAGGAACCACAATAACTAGTATTATATATATAATTCTTAGCAATATTCTAATACTTAACATTTCTTCAAGTTTAATCATGTGATAGATAAAACTATATTCGCATTATTTAATTTGGACTTTTTGGATGTCCAAAATCCATAGAAGAAGTTGTTTTATGTGGAATATTATTATTATTTCATTAAGGCCCATCGAAAGTCAATAGTTAAATTATTTAATATTTTGAAATATAATAAGGAAATCATGTATCGCATGATCATTAATTTTACAATCTTGTTTCCTCTTGAATACTATTATTTCGTTAATGCTCAATACAAGTCAATAGCTAAATTATTTGTCATTTTTAAATATATGAATGAGCTCATCTCTCGTATTATTATTAATTAATTTAGTCAAATATATAGTAACGTTGATTGAAAATAAATTTTAGTATAATTAATTTTCCAATCTTGTTTCCTCTT
>ML842462.1:128137-141430 GCA_009831015.1 Picea engelmannii | reverse complement strand
AAACTAACTCCTAGAACATTGTAATTAAAATTAACTTAGTAACTAGGGACAACCCCCCTTGGCTTCCCTAGGAGTAAGCCTAGACGGAAGAAGTTCCTGTCAAGGTGACAGTGTGGGCAGGAACTTAGACATTGTGTCTCCGATGGCACACTAAGTGAGCGGGACTTAGCTCACGTCTGCAAGTGTGCATAAGGGCGACAATAGGTATGATTTGTCAGAACAATAATCAAGATTTTTCCCCTAATTTATTAAAGCTTGAACAGGTTGAGTGGTATGTATTATCGCACAATTTGTACTTTGATAGAAGAGAAGGTAAAATGAAAGAAAATTGGCGTAACGGGAGACTATCCTATCATTGTCACCTCAATAGAATGTCTCTTTCTATTTAGGGTGGTAAGCCCAGGGGAGACATCCCTGGTGACCTGGGGTTTTGAGAAGGCAAAGTGAAAGTAGCTAGGTAAAGGTCCCCTCTCATAAGTCACCATCGATCAGAAAGTCCGGTTTAAATAACCAATGAAGATATAATATGCCAGAAGTGTACCTTCCCTGAACAAAGCAACAGGAAAACCATATATATTTGCAAGAGCACTTGCTGGTTAACACTTCATAAAACCATTGACTTTCTTAAATAAAACAATTTGTTGAATATGGTGAAGTAAACAAAAATATTATAACAACAATGTTTATAGAGAAATACTTCACATAAAATGTCTTCAAACTAGATTCAAAATGACTAAAACCATTAACCATTGAAGTCATAACATTAGTATTTGACAGAAGCACATAAGACAAAGTAAAATTCAGCCTTTACAATTGTTTTTATGATCTTTTAATGCTGCATCTAATGGTTGTAGCTTACTTTAGTAACAACAACAATTCTGTTAGTATATCAAGCTATTCTAGGGTTAGAAAGTGTTAGTAGTTTGTTTAAAGAGTAGGTTTTGAAGGTTGTGTTGATCAATTATTCTTAGTGAGGACTTAGACTAGTGATTTCTTAGGGAAAATGGAGTCAATAAAGTGGCAAAAAATGTTGAAAGTAAGGGATTATAATAGGAGAGCCAACGACAAGAGGGGTTAATAATTGAAGTGTTGGTAAGCCAAGGCTTCAACCACCAAACCCTAGAGGAAAATGACTACTAAGGTGCAGGTAACCCTAGGCCTTAGTAGATTTGCCTCCCTCTTTAACTCAAAGATAAAGTAAATGATGACTAAGATGAAGCAATAAGTGCTAGGGTGTTGCAATGACAAGGCCCTTAGCAATGGCTTCAAGAAAAACGGCTTCTTGGGAAAATCTAGTAGGTGAATAGTTATTGAGATAAGAAAAATAACATGTTCTTAATCTCCTAGGGTTTTAAGCTAGAAATTTCAAAATCTTAGTAAAATGCAAAGTAAAGATACTATAACCATTCAAAAGAAATAAGAATTGCATAATGCCCTAGTTGAAGACTTTCCACCAAGTAAATGCCCAAAAACACCAAGATTAGCCTTCTTCCAATAAGTGCGCACTAAATTTCAATCATAAAACCCTAAGTAGGGCGCAAATTTAAGACCTCACAAGTGTGATTGAAAGATGATGAAAAATAAGAGTGATTTTCCCCTTATTTATACAATTACAAAGACCAAAATTAGGTCAAAAAGGCCGACATTGCCTGTTACACATAATATCTAGTTTTTACATTAAATGTCATAATTAAACCCTAAAATAAGTTGTAAAGGTGACGTCATGCCCTTTTAGGGTGACGTTAGGCCTTTTTTGGGCAACGTTGGCCTCTTGGAGAAAAACGTTAGGCCTCCTTGGGCCTCTGGAACCTGCCACACGTGTTACTTGGCACACAACTGCCTCCAAAACATCCAAAATGTTGGGTGATGTCATGGGCCTTCCAAGGCATATATCATGGTAGAAAGGACACAACCCTCTGGGTCTAGGCCTGTTGGGCTGCTCCTGGTGAAACATCATCCTCTCTCTCTGGTGCAATCCCCCAATCTGTCTTTGCCCCTGGATGGGGTCTCAACATCCATTAGGTGGGATTTTATCCCTATGGAGGTCCGAACTAATCATCTCCCCATATGTACTTGTCCATCGGGTGTGGCCCTGCAACATAAAAAAATACACCCTCCATGGGCTCATAAGTCACAGGGATCATAACAATGTCAATCACATCTAATCATCAAGTTATTTAAACATGTGCATCAAACCCCCTTTACCCAGACAAGTTCTCAAAGACGTTATTCTAATCTGCAAGCCAAGTTTGGAGGGGACGCTAGGACGTCCTATTGGGCTAATGCTCATTGGATGCAGGATGTTCCCAGGAGAAGTCAAATCTAGGCCATGTGAGTGGATGAGGTGGTAAGGGATGTCCGGGCAATGGGTGCAGTGATAGCAGGGAAATGTATAGCTTACCTGTGGGTGCCTCTAGAGAGGGTGAGATGCACCTTATCATGGATGCAAATGTTTCCAAGCCCATTCATGCCTTTTATCTTTTATTCTTATTTCTTTTTATTTCAAGAGGTTTGTTAGGGGAAATTGCCCTGGCGTGGTGACCAGTGGTGGCAATGTTACCCACAAGCATTTCATAGAAATGAGAATGTTGGCTCGTGATGAGACCCCCTTTCTCTTGGATATGCCACCAAGAGCCACTACCCTGGCATGGTGACCAGTTATCGGTAGTGTAATACCGCTACATGCCCATGGACCTAATAGGCTGGCTCATGATGAGACCCCCTATCCTCTAACTAGGTATTGTTTTATTGTTTTTTTTATGGGTCCCTATGTTTCTTACTGAGAAGTTTTTCATTGTTTTCTCGGGGATCCCTGGGCGAAGCATCCCAAGGTTTCATTCTTTTGGATTTTATCTTTTGCCAACTAATTTTACCTTCGGGGCCTTTAGCCCCTTCTTTCCACAAGGTAAGGTACAACCCTTAGATATTTGGCCAACCTAATGCCCGGACCAGTGTAATGGGATGGATGAGTGGGAAAAATATGAAAAGTGGTAAGTATGGTGGGAGCGGACGATGGGCTTTCATGAATCCCCCCAGTGGAAACTCAAACCCTATGGGTACTAGCTTACTAGGGCATCCTATCATTCCCCCCAGGTTTTTTCAAGTGGAAAAGCATAAAGTCCAATCACATGTTAGAAGCAAAAAGAATTAAATGCACATATTCAAAGGTTTTGAGGATTAGAGTGACACATACCATGATACCCGAACTCATTACCTCATGGAGCAAGATCCACTTCTACAGCAGGACCAGGCTGATGTGATGGATGTTATTGTTGCCGACAAAGTGGAGGCACTGAAGAATGAAAGGATGGGCTCTCTAGGGCCATGCTCAAGTCAATATGGCTCTCAGTACTCCATGTCTAGGACCTGTGGGCCTTGAGACATAATCTCCTTAGTTATCCCTAGGCTAGGGGATAACAGTATGCATATATTATTTTCTATCTTAAGAATCTCACATGTCCAAGTCATATAGTGGGTCATAAGAAAATGGATTTGAGGTTAAAATATTCTATGTCCTCACTATAGATGGATTAGGATGGAGAAATCCTGATGGATTTATCCTTAGATGTGTGGATGATGTTGAATCGAAGAAACTAATCGATGAATTTCATGATGGATTTTGTGGTGGAAACTTTGCAGCTAAAACTACTACACACAAAATCCTTAGAGCATGATATTATTGGCCCGCAATCTTTTCAGATGTGCATCAGTTTGCTAGAGAGTGTAAGACTTGTCATCTTTTCATAGGAAAGCAAAAATTAGTTTCCCTCCCCTTACAACCTATTATCCCCGATTTCTAGGGATAACTAGGAGATCATGTCTCGAGGCCCACAGGTCCTAGACATGGAGTACCGAGAGAAGGATTGACCTGAGCATGGCCCTGGAGGGCCCATCCTTTTCTTCTTTCATCATATTCGTCTTGTCAGCAGCAACAACATCCATCACCATCGGCTTGGTCTTGTATCGGAGAAGGCTCTTGCTCCATGAGGTAATTTGTCCAGGTATCATGGTATGTGTCACTTTTGATCATTATAACCTTTGGATATATGCATCTGACTCCTTTTATCTCTGACGTCTGCTTGGATCTTACATTAACCCACTTGATCATGATTGGGGAGATTGACAGAGTGTCCTAGCAAGCCTGTACCCATGGGTTTTGGTTTTCCACTAGGGGAATTTCTGAAGAGTCATCATCCGCTCCCACCATACCACCACTTTTTCATCTTATCTCCCGCTCATTTATCCCATTCCCCTTTTCCGGGCATTGGATTGACCTGTTTGTAGGGTTTCACCTTATCTTGTGGAAAGAAGGGGCTAAAGGCACATAAGGTAAAAGCAGCTGGTAAAAGATAAAATCCTAGAAATAAAACCTCGAGATGCCTCGCCGAGGGATCCTCGAGAAGGCAATAAAAAGCCTCTCAACAAGAAACAAGAGGGACCCGGAAAATAATAAACAAGACCTAGCCAAGAGGATAGGGGGTCTCATCACAAGCCAGCCTATTAGGTTCATGAGTACCTAACAGTATGACATTGCCATTATCTGGTTACCACGCCAGGGCAGTGACCTTTGGTTGCATGGCCAAGGGAAAGGGGGTCTCATCACAAGCCAGCCTTCTCATCTTTGTGAAAGTACTTGTGGGTAACACTGTCAGCTCTGGTCACCATGACAAGCCAGTGTCCTTCGGTTAGACCTTGAATAAAAAGAAAAAGAAGAAGAAAAAACAAATAAAGAAAGAATAAAGGAAAGAACAGGCTTGGAAAAATTGCATCCATGATGGGTACAGCTCGCCTTCTACAAAGGCACCCACAGATAACATTATCCATCCCCGTCTCTCACTCTACCCACTTGTCTGGACATCCCCTAGCCACATCACCTCGTTTACATGGCTTGGATGGAACCTTCCTGGGAACTTCCCGTCTCTTGTGGATACTAGCCCAATAGGATGTCTTGTCCTTTTCTTCAATCTTGTATTGTGGATTTTTGTAATGTCTTTGAGCTTTTGAACAATGTATCAGGGTTTTTATGCATATGTTTGATAATATTAATGATGAAATGTGATTGACATTGCTATGATCCCTGTGACTAATGAGCCCATGGAGGGCGTAGTTTTTGATGTGCAGGACCATGCCCGACAGATAGGTACCACTTGGATCGGTACACATGGGGAGATGATTAGTTCGGACCTCCATGGGGCTGAAGAGCCCATCAGATGGTTGCTGAGACCCCGTCAGAGGGGCAGAGACAGGACAGTGTTTGATCGAGGTTTTGCTCCAGAAAAGAAGAGGATGTTTCACCATAGGCACTTTGGCAGAGCCCGTCCTAGGGGGAATGACCCCTTTTCAATGGAACGTTGGCCTTGGAAGGCTCAGAGCATCCCCATCCTTATCATGACGTCATCCAGTTTCATGGTCATTCTTGGAGGCAGACTGGGCAGCAGTGGCACGTGTGGCATGTTGGAGAGGCCCTTAGGGGGCTAACGTTTTTCTCCTGGATATCTCATCTGCCTTAAAAGGGGATAACGCCTCCCTTGAAGGGGTGTTTACCTTTATTACAACTCAGTTAGGGTTTTAGTTTGACATTTTAATGTAAAAACAGAGTGATTTTGGTTTAAAGCCTTGTCGACTATTTTTAATGACCTAAAATTAATTAAAGGTCATTGATACAATATATCTTGGGGAGTTTTATCCTCATTTTGACATAACACATCACTCACTCTCCTAGTGAGATCTGATTTTTGCGCCCTACTTGGGTATTTCTTCTCTTTAAGTGAGGCGCACTTGTTGAAGGAGGGCATTTCTTGGCATTTTTTGGCATTTCTCTTAAGGAAGGTTTACAACTAGGGTTTGCAATGTTATTTCATGGTGATATGTAAGTGTTTTTTCTGCAAAACTTCTTGATTGAATGGTTGTAGTCTTATATTCTTGCATTTATTTATAAACTTTGTTGATTTAAAAACCCTAGGGGACAAACACACAATTAGTTCGTTGTCTCATGTCCCCTAAAAGAGAATTTTTCAACCATTGAAGAAGGAAGGACCGAACCCTTACTTCTTCCAGTTCGTTAAACAAAGGAAGAGGGACTTACCGAAGGTAAGTTATATCGAGCATGTGTTACCCTCTTCGAGCTCGTTAAATCAAAAAGAGGTACTCGTCTATCGGGATGGGGGAAGAAATTGAAAGAAGCAAGCCAAGCACACTACCGATAACTCTTAGAGTCACCCTTGAACACGACACTTTGTCTTTGCGCACATCTTAATCCGCTGAACCTCTGCACTGAACCAATCCTCTGAGTTTTTCTTACTTCTTTGGGTCACCCGACGAAAGTCACAGTATCCATTGCATCATCGTGTTTTTGTCTGTGTCATGTTTTTGCTGTTGTGCCTCAGCGTTCAAGGGAAGTATCCGCCTTGAGAGTCAGCCATCACAAATATCTTGTCTCAATACCTGTGTCAGTCCATCTTCATTTGATCTACCAATTATATCTCTGTGTCTGTTTCGTGTCGTTGATGGGGGATACATTAAGGCCCTCCTTCGACGAGTCTATTCTTGTCGACTTCAACACATTATCCAGGAACTAGACTTAGAAACCAATTAGTACTTTGGGACCTGCATGCCTCAATGGCAGGCCTCCTCACGCTCGACAGTGGGTTTACATCATTGACCTCTGATCGGATGATTCCATGGATGTTTGACTTCAACTCATCCATTCACATTCGTTGGAATGTACTAGAGTATTGTTGACTTCCTATTCAGCTAGGGGGTCAACTCATGTGCCATGAAGGATGCATCACCAGATGCAAATATGTTGAAGACAGTATTGGTTCTACTTGGGCATTTTATGCTCTAGCTCTAAATTTTGTAAACGAAATTTCCGCACCCCTGGGTGGGTTAATAATGTAATAAGTCTGCATGGATCATAGTTAGGTCAGCTACCTTGGGATGTTTTTATTAGGAGAGTTCCTTTCACCGAGGGTTTTTTATCCTCAGGTTGTCAATTGGGCTTTTTAGCCTGGTTGACTTCCCATGAGTTTTTCCCTCACATGCAATAATTCCTCCAAAGTGGTGAATGGCGTTCTAATGGTCTCATCTTTTGGTAGCTATTGTTTAAGAATGTTGTAAATGACCATGCTAGACAGTGTAGAAAATTTCGCGGAATTTCGTCGAGTCTAGATAGGTTTTTTTTAAATTAATTAAATTTTAATAATTTAATTAATTAAATTTTTTTTGAGCAAATGATGTAAAAACTAGGTCTTTGGGCTTTTGATAGGGGTATTTGTGCTCAAAAGAAATGGAATAGCACCCCCTACACCCATAGACCAAGTTTCAGCTCATTCGGACGAAGTTTGCTATGCCTTTGTCCACTCAGAGTCAGAGTCAGTCAAAACAGCAATTTTAATTGCTAAGGTGACATTGCCAGAATGTCAAATTATTGTAATTTTTGAGTTATTGAGTAAGTGTTAAGGTGGCAAAGAGCAAGTTAGACCCTCCTAACCTACCCAAATCCAACCTAACAACTTAACAACTTAAACACCACCCCTAACCTTACCCCCTCACTCATTAGCTCACGCCCTAGGGGGAAAAACATCCCCCCTCATCCCAAACCTTAGTCTTTGGCTTTGATACTTGATGTGGGCCCCTCCTATGTGAGGTGCGCCCCTCCTAAACCTTAACATCACCTAAACCTTACCCCCCCACACTCAATTCACTCCCTAACTCACAATCCTCTCCTTACCTTACGCCCCCATGGGGAAAGGGCGCCCCCTTTACACCCAAAACCTTAGTAAATGAAAAAGATTTGATTGTGGGCCCCCCTCTATCACCTAGTGTGCCCTCCCTAGCTTTACAACTCATCCTTTGAGGGCCCACACCCTTCCACCTCACCAATCCATGCCTAAAACCCTAGGTGGGGCGCCCCCTTCATAGAGATTCACTCACTTGCTCACAAACTAACACTTGGCACTCATCAAGATTCCTTCACTTTTCCTTTTGAAGTATAAATAGAACCCCTCCTCACCCATTTTCTTCACCAATCTTTGAGCTACTGTTATTATGCTAAAATTTCTCCTCACTTCCACTATCTTGCTCTTGCCATCTTGCCATCTCACTCATTGCTCTTGAGAGTTTGGAGCTAGTATTTCTCCAACACTCTCATATTTTGGATTAATAAAGCTTTGGAGGATTTTGAAGACATCCAAGAGTATTCTGGTTGCTTTCTTGCACATGAGGTGAATTTGTATTGTTCAAGTTTTATGTGTAGTTGTGAATAGATCTTTGCTAAAGTATTTTACTAGAGTAGATTAGCAAAGAGTATTCTTGCTAGTTTATGCTTGTTGGATAGCTAAGGGTTTGAAGTATTTCATATTGTTAGTCTATTCAATATTGCTATCTATTTCCATGCTTCACATCTTTCTTTGAGTTTTTGCATATTTCTTCAAAGGGATTGTTGGGATAGCATCAAGAACGAGCCTACCCTCAAACCTTTCTCACACTCCTAGCTTTCTTGTTCCATTTGTTTTCTGCATGCATTCCATTTGTATTTCAGTTTTATAACACTCTTAGATAGTTCAAAAATATTTACTTTAAATTGGAGATTTTATGTGAAATTTTTTTTGTGTAAAAACAGATTTTTTTTTACATTTGTGTGTGTTTTGCAGCATTTCCAGCAAACTTTTGCTTGCTGGTTTTTGCAGGTTCTTACCAGAAACAAGGGGAAACGCTGCCCAAATTCATCCACAAGACTTCCCAAGAACCTCCATTGGTTGGGTAACTATTTCCTTACTTTTCCTTTTGTAAATCCAAGTTTTCTTCTTTTATTTCTTTGATTCTTTTGTATCATTATAAACTAACATAATAATTGCCTACAACTTGAGAGAGAAATCCCCAATATCGTTGGGCTAGGATAGTTTGATTTTCTTTCAAGTAAATTTCTATTTATTTGTTGGCCCCTCTTGTCCATAAGGCAAGGTAGTGTGGCCTCTTCATTTTAATAATTTGTTATTTGTTTAATAACCCTCTTTGGCAAAAAAGGGTAGGCTTGCCTCCACCTTGGCCATTGTAAGTGGTTTCATTTTTTAAGTTTTCATTTTTGATAAGTTAATGTGCTTGCACCTTGGGAGAGTAATCCCCAAAATCGCTAGGCTTAAGGAAATTTCAAGTTTTTCATTCTTGATAAGTTAATGTGCCTGCACCTTGGGAGAGAAATCCCCAAAATCGCTAGTCTTAAAGGAAAATTTACTTTTTGATGGTCTACCTGCTTAATGGTTTGAAATATTCTACATAGTCATCACATCTAAGTTTCTTTCCTTCAAGCTATTTTACTTCATATGCTTATGCTCATCATGATAAATGGTTTAATGGTTTAGGATCTCTCTTAAGTGTCAAATCTATTAGTTTTCATAAATCATTTTGCCTTTTACATTTTAAGCATATGTGATCTAAGTCATGGTTTAATATCTTCCTCATTATCTTGTTAAATCTTTGTTTTTCAAGCACAACTTTCATTTCAATGGTTAACACATGTATGGATGAGTAATCTTATATCTTGAAGTTTCTTTTTCACTTTCATCACTTGGCAAGCTGTTCTTGCCGTTCTCCTTTTCCTTGCAAGTTGAATATCTAAATGATGAATGTGATGCTATGGTGAATGTTGTTACTTTAGGAACTTTTCATTCATGTCATTTTGTTTATGGGCTAAGCATTTACATTCATTACTTTACTTTTTCAAGTACATTTTCTGTTATAACTAGCAAGTTGTTCTTGCTTTAGTTTCACCTTTCAGTTTTAAGTTTATATGTGGAATGGTTGAGTAAATGAATGATATATATCTTACAACTTTCCATATATGTTTATATGTGTTTATGGTCATTTGATTTACATCTTGCAAGCACACTTTTCCATCAATTTCAGTTTCGGTTTTGGGCTAAAAAGTAAAATTTTAAGCACCTAAAACACTCTTAAAATCAACCCAACACACCTAAAGACCCGCCCGAGGGTCATAATAACACTTAGACAACTTAGGACGCTTTATTCAGCCATCTTCACCATCTAAAACGGGTTTGAGGAAAACAACAGAGGGTAGTGGCGGGGGACCGTCCCGTGGCACTCCAGGTGGGTGTCCTCTCCGGGAAGTACTTTTACTGTCAGGGATGACCGTGGAAGCTAGGGTGGGCCTCGTTGCCTTACTATCTTGAGCACCCGACAGTCATTTGGCCAAGGGAGGAGGAAGCTTAAAGCACAAACATAGTTTAGGGGGAGGGAAATAAAAATTAACTTAACTTTTAAGACACTCCTTAAACATCTAGTTGCATAGACAATCTTTGTGTACTTGGGGGACTTAGATGTATGCTTAGGAACACACATTGATGATAATCTCATGCTTTTAATTCTTTAATGCAACTATATGGTTTATGTCTTTCATGTTTATATGAGCATATGAGTTAAACATTGTTATATCTTACTTCATTTGTTTTTTGTGGTGTGATTCAAGAAGGGGTTGAGTATCCCACTTGGGGAGGCATCACCTTCTTGAGTCTAGAGTGCTTTTTATGGTTGCCAGTGAAAGCAGTCCAATAGAGTAAATGCTATTGGGGCTTGCTTGGCTCATGTGTAAATCTCACTTACATTTCCTTGTATCTTTGTATTTACTTGTATTTTGTGTAATCATTGTATTATCTTTATTCTTTTGTAAGTAATTGTAATCTTTAAGTTGTGGGTAGTGTTAGTGATATTTCTTGTCATGGGCTCGAGAGCATTCGGGTCTGCAAGTTGCATGAAACACTTAAGCGCAGCGCGGGAGGATCCCTGTTTTTCCAAGTAGCAGGTCAAGCGAGCGGGCAAAGTGTCGTCGGCATCATCCAAGGTCGATGATCTCGCGAACTCGGGAGTTCGCAGGGTAAAGACCCAAGTATTGGGTACTCAAGTCGCGAGAAGCGAGAAGGTGAATAACCGTTGGATCTGGATCAAGGAGAACCGTTGGATCCGCACGTGGGATCGCGTATAGGGGCCTTGCAAGGAAAGGCTCGAGAATTTGGGCGTGGGGATCGCGAGACCGCGAGAAGCGATATCCCGACAGCTGGAGGCAATGGGGGCCATAGCAGAGTCGGCGAGTGGAATACAGGTGGCACGAAGCCTCGGGATCTCGCTGCGAGAAGTCCTGAAGTATTGGTATTTGGATCCGCAAGACGCGAGGTGTCGAGGGCATCCCGGCCTAGGCCCACAGCTTTGCCGAGAAGATCTCAACCGTCCATCAAAAAGGGACACCTGGCGCGTGATTGGGGCTCCTCGTTTCCTCGCCCCTCGCAACTTTTAAGATCGAGGACCAACCTCTTCCAGCCGCGAGTCGCGAAGTGCCGAGGGCGTCCAGAGCCTGGGCCCACAGCTTTGCCGAGAAGATCTCAGCCGTCCATCTGAAGTGGACACCTGGTGCGCGATTGGGGCTCCTCGCTTCCTCGCCCTCGCAACTTTGAAGCATGAGGAGCAGCGTCCTCCCATCCACGAAACGCAAAACGACGAAAGCGCCTTTGAACATAGGTACAGGGTCACAGCCCGTGGTCACTTGGAGGGTGATGGAAAGAATTGCGCAAAGGGTCGGAGCACCGGGTTTGGTTGCAGAAGGGATCACTGTGTTCTTCAGATGCCAGTTCAGCTTGATCTCGATATTGTTTCTTGCTCGGAGTAAATGAAAGGTAAGGAGGAGTAGTTGAAACCTCTACTCAGTCAGTAAGTGCGGAGTATGGAGGGCCTGGCGAATGGTCTGCTCGAGAAGGTCCTGTGTACCCATTTTTCCAGAAAAGCCATGTCGAGTTCTCGACCAGCCGGAGGAGGCCTGCACACGCTATCTCAACATTTACTGGCCCAGCTACTTCCCCTGCAGGTGCCATGTGCAGTTCAGGAAGCGTCTGACAGAGAAAGCCCGTCCGATTTTGGCTGAAGGGACACCAAGCTTCAGGTGGTTGCCCGTGCCTCTGTGAGGAAATTTTCTCTGAGTATATAAACTCAGTCTTTGTAGTTTGTAAAGGATGGATGGTTGAGCAGAGCTCCCTACTGTAATGTTTTAGCAGTTGTTCTAGTTTCAGTTCATGCATCTGTATTTGAGATATCTCGTTTATGACAGACAGTTTTTCTTGCTCCATCTAATTTTCGTCTCATGCTTAGAGAGTTCGTGGTTGACTAAGTCGCGCGAATTATTGCAGTTCTGTTATGATAAATGATTTATCGTTGCATTATTGTATTCTCTGGTTTTCTGTATTTAAGTGCAAGAAGACCTTGCGTTTGGATGCCTTCTTCTACAGTCTGTTAGGAACCTGTCATTTGTAACAGAACTTCGCACTCTTTCCACATAAGTCTTCCGTCTGTCTACCCTTTGCTACAACTCACTGTCTGAAGTTTATAAAGACCTCACTCACCTATGCATGCCTGGCCTAGTTTTGAAGTTGAAATGATATCGTTTTGAGTTGGCTTCCATTCGGTCACCCCATCTATAAACAAACCGTGACATAAAACTGATGGGTGTCGGGCTCTACTCCTGCCAGCAATCCAGGAGTGACTACCGTCGCCAACATTTCTGGCGCCGTTGCCGGGGACGAAGTTGAATATTTTCCCTGGGATTGAACGACAATGATCAGCTGATTCTGAAGGTGCATCAGATATCAGAACTATCAAGATTGCTACTGTGCACTTGGCGACTCCATTGTGACGACTCCACTGGAGCGAACCCGCTGTTTTAATTGTGGCTTCCAGAGGCAGACATACGCGGTCACATCCACAACTGCCTCTAGCTACACCTGTAATTGATCCGAAGGTGGTTCTCAGAAAAGGAAAGGCCCCTGAAGAAGAAGCTTCCACAGCCGAAACAGGTAATCTGCCATTTCCTTCTGCAAGAACCCCTTTTTCTCCCCCTCAGTTTCTTAATAGACCTCCTTCAGAGGTTTCCCATTTCCTGAATTTTGGGAGTGTTCCTGCTGAGTTTTCCCCTCCTGGTCTGGGACTAGAGGGAGAAATCCTTGTCACTCCCCTCTCCTTTGAAGCTGTTTATCGGCGAAGACCCATGACTGCAGAGGATTTTTCCACTCCTGCCCGAAGAGGAGCACCCGCTGACTTGAGCTCGTTAGCCTTTTCCTCAAATCCCCGTGTGTTTCCCACTCCACTTCATGACTCATTCCCAGTAGCCCCATCGCAAACTCCTTCTCCTCCAAATTCTCCTCCACCTAATATTCCTATGGCCGGTGCTAATCCCCCTCTGAATAGAATGGACGCCATAGTTGCTGCTAGGTACGCTCCCTTGATCTTACCTAA
>ML842462.1:53400-65057 GCA_009831015.1 Picea engelmannii | reverse complement strand
GCAATTTTTGTGAATAAGTGTATCTAATATTCTTTGGTTCAATTTATTCTTTTGTAATCTTGTAAGTAACTTGTAATCTACTTGTAACGGAACACCCCTTAACATAGTTGACCCCTTGCCCAATCTTTAGGCACTAGTCTTAGTTGACCTAGGGAAAAGGCTTGCTTTTACATGCTAACCCTTGCATCTTGCATTGTTTCCTTAGCATCATAGGATAGATCCCCTCTAACCTTAAGAAATTAAAACTCACTCCTAAAACATAACTTAATTCATTTAGTAACTAAGGTCTACCCCTTTTGGCTTCCCTAGGAGTAAGCCTAGACGGAAGAGGTTCCGGTCAAAGTGATAGCGTGGGCTGTGAACCTAGGCATTGTGCCTCCAAGGACACACTAAATGAGCCAGACTTAGCTCACGTCTGCAAGTGTGTATAAGGACGGCAACAGAGAGAATGTTGCTTACAACGCTTAGAAAGTGAGAATAGAGGAGAGGGTTTGGCACCCAAACTCTTGGATGCTTCCTTGAGCCTTTTGGGGCCAAAAATATGCAGAAAGTTTCCATAAACCTGCAAAACTCATAAAAAATAAACAAACTTTTCTTGCTAGAAATTACTAAAATGACTTGAAGCAGGTTATTTTTATGATAACACAATATACAAAAATTATTTAATAAAAAATATGAACATAAAAAGAGAGATTAGATTGCAGAGTTAGATGAAAATAACGCTAGAAATTGATAAATATGTGGCTGGAAATGAAAACAGGAGATGTAAGAAGCTTTAGATGGCTGAAAAAATGGATTTCCAGATCTTAAATCCACTCCTCCAAGCCTTTGGTAACCTGCATATTTTGTAAACCCTTGCTACAAGATACAACAAGAAGGTGAGTGTGTTCTAATAACTTGCAAAATACTTTCCAAATCTACTATAAACAACTCACAAAGACTAATAGTAATACTCCTACTAATCTATCCCAAGCAAAATACTTTGCTTAGGTCTCCAAGTAAAATGTGTTTTACATGAATTTTTAACTGTTTACTGGTTGTGGCATTTCGTCAAACACTTCATTGATTATGGTCTTTTAGGTTGCGCTAGGGTTTATACTAATGATTTTAATATGTGTTTCCAGCAACAAATAAGAAGATATAGCAATGGAACATACCTCAACAAGATGAAATATCAACAACACGTGGAATAACCAAAAATACCTCAGATCTTATATTATTTATAATAGAAGAAGACCCCGATACAATGGATCTGTAGATCTGGTACAATATAGCCAAGATCTAGTAGCAAATGGAGATAAAACTCAAGCAAGAACAAGAGGACAAGATATAAGCCTCCTAAGGTCGCCTGACTACCATAGATGAATAATAGCAGGAGATATCGGCCCTCTGAAGTGCTAACCCTCGAGCTGGATAAGCTATGCCCTGCTGGAAGACTGGATGCACCCAATAATTCGTCCTGTTATCGCACAGTTTGTAGCTAGGTCGGATGGCTAAAGGATAGAGGCCAAACTGGCGTAACAGGAACCTACCCCACCCAATGTCACCTCAATGGGGAGGTTCTTTCTCTTTAGGGAGGTTAGCCCAGGGGAGACGTCCCCGGTAACTTGGGGTTTTGAAGAGGCAAAGATACAAAGGTTAAGGTTAAAGTCCCTCCTCACAGGTTACCACCAAGATCAGATAGTTTGTCTAATCAGCCAATAAAGAAGTGTATGCCCAAATGAGAACACCTACCCGGAACAAGACAATAGAAAAACAATATATGTGTGCAGGCTATAATTCAATGGGTTAGTACTTCATGTAACTATCTGACATCAATATGTAAGCAATGTAAAACAACAGATATTAATGAGATCAACGTTTTATCAATATAGCAATGGAGATTATCAATTCATCAATAATCATTAAGATGATGTAGCCAACAATGTATTTAATCAATCTTTTACTCAATAAATGCTTTCAATCATCATCTAATTGCTTATCATTTAAAGGTGCTACGTCAAGATGTAATAACCAAGTGTGATGTCAGCCTAGTTAGGGTTAGCTAGTTAGTTAGGGTTTCAAATTTAAAAGTTTTGAGAGGTTGTTTGAGCACTATCACTTCAACGTTGTGTCTAAGATCAGTGCCTAAGGGTAGATGGAGTCAATTAAGGAGAGGACGCAAGGTTGAAGGAATAAAAGGCTAAAGACAAGAGGGAAGGGTTCTAGAGTGCTGCAATGGCAGGGCCCTAGAATCAAAACCCTAGGGGAAAGAGGCTCACTCTGGTGTTTCTTAAACACATCCTCGTTCTCTTTCCTCCTTCTTTAGGTCAAACTTGGCAAAACGGCTAGCATAAAAGATAAGCTAAAACAAGAGAGTGGGGTGAGGGAGAGTGTTGCAATGGCAAGGCTCTATCACCAAACCCTAGAAGATGGACGGCCCTAGGTGTAGATAACCTAGGCCTGGGACGTCACCTCCCTTTTAACCTTTAAAATCATAGCTAGCACAAGGGGAAGAAGTGAAAAGAGTGTAGCAAAGGCTAGTCTCTTCCTTCCTTCTTCAATGGCTGAATATTTTTCTTTTAGGGGACATGAAACAAGGACCTACTTGTGTGCTTGTCACCTAGGGTTTTAAAATCAGCAAAGTCTATAAATAAATGCAAGAATATAATCCTACAACCATTCAATTAAGAAGTTTTGCAAGAAAAACACTTACATATCATGATGAAAAAGCATATGCAAACCCTAGTTGTAAACCTTCCTTCAAGAGAAATGCCAAGATAATCCTTCCATCAACAAGTGCGCCTCCTTTAAAAGACCAAATACCCAACAAGGGCACAAAAATCAAACCTTACAAGAGAGTGAGTTGTGTTGTGTTGTTATTGTCAAAATGAGGGAAAAACTCCTCAATATATAGTGTATCATGACCTGTAATTAAAATCAGGTCATTAAAAATAGCCGACAAGGCTACAAACCAAAATCATACTGTTTTTACATTAAATTTTTAAATCAAAGCCCTAAATGAGCATAAGCAAGACGTCAAGCCCTACTTAAGGAGACGTTAGCCCTTTTTAGGGAAAAATCCAGCACAAATGACAAAACGTTGGCCCTCTTTGGGCCTCCAAACCCTGCCACACGTGCTAGCTGCCCTATCAGACTGCCACACTATCAAGATGACATCAATGGCTCCTAGGTGACGTCCTGGGCCATCAAAGGGAGACATTCCACCTGAAGTGGGTCAACCCCCCGGGGCTGGGCTCAACCAAAGTGTCCTGGATGGAACGTCCTTCTTCTTCTCAGGTGCAAAAGCTCAATCAAGCACTATCCTGTCTCTGCCCCTAATGGGGTCCCAGCAACCATCTGATGGGCTCTTCAGCCCCATGAAGGTCTGACCTAATCATCTCTCCATGTGTATCAGTTCAACTGGTACCTGTTCGTCGAGCATGGTCCTGCACATCAAAAACTTCGCCCTCCATGGGCTCATTAGTCACAGGGATCATAGCAATGTTAATCACGTCTCATCATTAATATTATCAGACATATGCATAAAAACCATGATATATCATCCAATAGCTCAAAGATATTACAAACACCTACAATACAAAGCCGAAGAAAAAGACAAAATACTTTATTGGGCTAGTATCCATAAGGAAAGGAAAGTCTCCAAGGGGTATCATCCAAGCCATGTAAAATGAGGTGATGCGGTCAAGGGATGTCCATACATACGGGTAGAGTGAGAAACAGGGATGCATGATATTACCTGTGGGTGCCTTTGTAGAAGTCGAGCTGTACCCGTCATGGATGCAATTCTTTCCAAGCCCTTTATTGCCTTTATTCTTTTCTTTTCTTTATTTGCTTTTTTATTTTTTTTATTTCAAGGACTAATTAGAGGACACTGCCTTGGCGTGGTGACCAGAGCTGACAGTGTTACCCATAAGCACTTTCACAGAGATGATAAGGCTGGCTCATGATGAGACCCCCTTTCCCTTGGCCATGCAACCAAAGGTCACTGCCCTGGCGTGGTAACCAAATAGTGGCAATGTCATACTGTTAGGTACCCATGAACATAATAGGCTGGCTCGTGATGAGAACCCCTATCCTCTTGGCTAGGTCTTGTTTTTTGTTATTTTTCTTCGGGTCCCTCTTGTTTCTTGCTGAGAGGCCTTTTATTGCCTTCTTGGGGATCCCTGGGCGGGGCATCTCTAGGTTTCATTTTTTATGGCTTTTATCTTTTACCAACTGCTTTTACCTTCTGGGCCTTTAGCCCCTTCTTCCCATGAGATAAGGTGCAACCCCACAAATAGATCATCCTAATGCCCGGACTAGGGGAATGGGACAGATGAGTGGGAGATAAGATGTAAAAGTGATGATATGATGGGAGCGGACGATGGCTCTTCAAAAATCCCTCGGTGGCAAACCAAAACCTATGGGTACAAGCTTGCTAGGACACCTTGTCAATCCCCCCAACCATGGTCAATCAGGTCAATGTAAGATCCAACTAGTTGTCAGAAATAAAAGGAGTAAGATGCATATATCTAAAGGTTATAATGATAAAAAATGACACATACCATGATACCTGGACCAATTACCTCATGGAGCAAGAGTCTTCTCCAATACAAGTCCAAGCTGAAGGTGATGGATGTTGTTGCTGCTGACAAGACAAGTCTGATGAAAGAGAAGAAAGATGGGCCCTCCAGGGCCATGCTCAGGTCAATCCTACTCTCGGTACTCCATGTCTAGGACCTGTGGGCCTCGAAACATGATCTCCTAGTTATCCCTAGAAATCGGGGATAACACATCCCTCCTCCTATTTGGCACCATTAGCAAGCAAAACCCTCCAGAAGAGTAGATCCGGAGTCTAGAAGCAAGATGGAATAGTTCTCCTGCTGAATAATGGGGCTTGAACCCATCCCATGAATAGATCCACTCAAAAGTTACGCCCTCCTCTTGGAGAAAACGTCTCACTCCCAATATAAATCAATGTTGCTCCACTAAAGTACCTCACAGAAGAGCCAAAAAGGGTGCTATGGCCTCTACAAAGATAACCTAGTAACTAGATTCTCCAAAAACTCTTCTCCTTGGCCAAAACAAATTGTTATAACTCCACAAGTGCGCCCCCCTTGCTGGAAACCCTCAATGGTGCGCCCTCTCTCTTTTTGTACCTGTGGCTAGTGTAGAATCCCTCTGAAGCTGAGTAGATCTGATGTAGAATGGTGAGGGAGGAATCTTTCACTTCCGTGACCAAGCTTGGATCAAGATAGGTGGGATCTTTCACCACCGAGTTGATATCTAGGGTTTGTTAAGTCAAAACCCTCAAAACCCCCAAGAGCATGGGCTCACTAGCAAGAAGCCAGATATCAAATGATAAACAACAAGCATGAGAGAATAAAGACCCTTGTCTCTCATTTATCCTCCCTGCTCACCTTGTCTCTCCAAAGTGACTTTACTTTATTTAATTATTAATTAATTAATTAAATCACTTTAATTAATTAATTAACCATTTTACCTCTGAAAAGTGCCTTATCTCTCCTTGTGGCTTCCCTGGCCACTGAAAGTCACTTCTCATCATTCTATCCTGTAGTGTTGTTCCTCCCGATTCCAATGAGCTATTACAATAAGAGGTTCCTCCAAGTATTGTGCCCAATATGACCTCCTTAGTGAATTTAATTAACCTATAGCCCAAAATAACTCAAAATCATGGAAATCGTCGGAATGCAATGGAACCAAAGCCACGCTGTGCGGAATGGATCATGATGATGAAATAAGATGACCGATGCAAGTTGGACCCCAAAATACCCCTCAATATTCCCTGTACTCGCTATAACCTCCATCTGGCTACTCTGGTCACCATAATACTCTGTAATATAATGATGTCCCAAAGTGGGGACATTACAACAAGACTCTAGAATATGTCTAGCATGGTCATTTACAACATTCCTAAAGATTAGCCACCCCTTGGGCTCCATCATTAGAATGTCTTTCACCACTTTGGAGGATTTTGTGAGTGAAAAATTCAAGGATAATTAAAATTGTCTGGTAGGCAAGATTAATTACCTGAGGAAAAAAAACACTCGACGAAAGGACTTTCCTAATGATAAAGTCCTAGGAAACTAACTAAAAATTGACTCATGCTGACCTATTACATTATTATCCCACGCAAGGGAGTGGACATTTCGAGTACATAGAAGGACATGCTGGGGGGGAAATTGCCCTGCTAAGCCATAAGTCTTCAAAATATGTTGTACCACAAGGTACATATCTTCATGGTACATTGCGTTAAACCCTAGTTGAAATAGGTGGTCAAGAAGTTCAACGCTAGATGGATTTAGTGCAAGGTACCTCTCACTAATCAGATTGCCTTCTAGCCCCAACAGAACAATAAGAGATTTTTTCAGAGCTTCTTTCCTTTGACCTCGAATAGTAGGAGAACAGAACTTCCTCACTCCTACATCCCCCCAAGGTCATACAGTTGGATCCCCTATGGTACTTGAGGACTCCGACAGTGAGCCAGTGAGACCCCTATTGCCCCCCTCGACATTGGTCGTCATATCCAGGAGACATTGACCTCATTGGCTTCATCTTCATATATTTCTCTCTCGACTAGTATTGAGTTGTCCAACTCCTACCATGGACACTCTTACTTTGTATCACCACATTTATGATACTGGTATATACAATTTAATTTTGGTTTTAGCTAGACCTAGGGCTTAGCCTTATCAGATATTTACCTAGGCTGTACTTTCAGTTTTCTTCTTTTCTCACATGTTTCTCTCGTTATATGGGAGTTTCTTTTGCATTCCCACATTGTACTCACGCTGGATGTATCTTTTATTCCATTGACCTACTTTTGTGGTCATTTGTTGGACATTAATAAAATTTTCTTATCTTATTGTTGTTATAAAATATTCATTGCTAAGATAGACTAATTTATTGCTACAATTTAACAACAACAATTAGTTTTACTTGTTATCTAATGTCTAAAGGTGATTGATATGCTATATAACTCGGTAATTGGTGATTTTATGCATTGAAAAGTTTATTGTCTCGTACAGGTTGCCCAATTACCTCGTTCAATATGATTCTTCCCTTGACCTTTCCTAGACCTAGCTTAAACATTTAAGTGACCAAGATAGGGGGTTGTAGGCTAGGCTAATCTTGCTACTTGATCCCTTGAGGTCACTAGGGAAACCTCCCTTGTGTTGTACCTCTATCCTTCACTAAAAGGAGGGAAGTATATTCCTAGGTGATAGTGGTAGATACCTCCAATTTTTACAGAAGATTGGGATCTTGTAGAGGCTTTGCACAATTACAAATCCTACGATAACAAGAAAAAATCCCGCACTTTGGACAGTGCACCCACACCTTACTCAACCACTTGATGGAGGATATTACACTTGGTTTGGATTGGACACTACTCAGATAGGTGGTGCATGATCATTCCACCTTGGACGATGACTCTCTCACCCTAATGTTGGACTCTTTGATGATGACATCATGTGCTAGGGTTTAATTGAGATGATGGTGTTTGCTTTCCATATGATTATTTGATGTTACATGGAACTCATCCACCTTTATTGCACCTTGGACGTTGACATATGGCCTTTTGAGGACCTCCTTCACCCTTGGGAGGCTTGACGTCACCACATGTGTGACCTTATGATGGTTTATTTGATTGATTTATCATTTGTAGAGGCTATTTGAGGGATCAACCCCACTCGCAGCATGGATTATTATTGTTTTACACCTTTATATGGAAAAATAGTGCTAGGGATACCTCATATAAATGAGGATAGTGCTCAAACTTATTTTTAATTATCACAAATCCTCACAATTGTGAGGTAGTTCTCCAAACGTTTCGCTCTACTTCTCTATCTCTCTTGGATTCTCTTATGCTCACTATTTAAGTAGGGTTTTGGATGGATGTTTCTATTGTTGATGGCAATCTCTTCATGAACTAGGGTTTCCTCATGATAATGTGCCTTGATATTAAGTGTTTACTTGATTGCATGTGGTGGTTTATTTCTTTATCTTGGTAATTTCCTCTATTAGAATGGTAATTTTGCATGTTATCTTGATATTTCCGAAATCTCGAAACCCCAAGGAAGGATTAAGAGTGGTTATACCCCCTTCCCTTGATTTCACCTTGACTTGTTGAAGTATTTAAGATTTTCCCTAAGGGTTAGGAGGGGCTATTCCCTTAGGGTTTATCTTAGCTACGGTTTGGTTCTAGGGGTTAGGAGTGGTTATCCCCCTAGGTTCAAAACCTATTTCAATTCATCCTCTTTGCTATAGGTTTTAAAGAAAGTGGGATGGAAGCTAGGTTTTATGAGTGGATAAACCTTAGTGGCTTCTTCCTTTGATATTTGACCTAGCTCTATGAGTGGATAGCTCTAGGGTTCAAATCTTCACCTTCTCTCTTGCTTGGACTCCTTGAATGCATTGTATTGACTCCATTTTCCCTAGGAAAGTAGACAACACTAGTCTCTATGCTTTTGATGCTTTATACTCTCAACAACTCTCAAAACCCTCACTTAATCTAGCTTTATGACATCATTGGCATGCTAATTGTACCTGTTGTCCCCTAGCCTAGGGATAACTAAGGAGATCACGTCTCGAGGCCCACAGATCCTAGACATGGAGTATTGAGAGCCATACGATTTTAGCATGGCCCCGGAGGGCCCCTCTTTTCTTCAGTGTAGCCCACGTATCACCAGCAGCAGTATCCTTCACACCAGCCTAGTCCTGAAGTAGCAGTGAATCTTGCTCCATGAGGTAATGAGTCCGAGTATCATGGTATGTATCACTCTAATTTTTGGAGCACTTGAACATGTTGTATTGAATCCTTCTTCATTTCATGACATTTTCTTGGAAAATTATGCTCTTTTCCTTGTTCATACCTGGAAGGCTGACACAGTGCCCTAGTAAGTTGATTTCCCTTTAGGATGGGTTGCTACTGGGTGGATCTGTGAAAAGTCATAGTCTGTTCTCTCCATACTTACCACTTTCCATCTTCATTCCTTCCATCTCCGCTATCCTTGTTTGGGCATTCAGATTGGCTACATGTAATGTCCCCCACCTCTTGATGAAGAGGGTTGGAGAGACTTAGTAGTCTAGTCATCCACACTAGACTATAGTCTCATACACCATGGGGAGAAGTCAGCTAAACCCAACATTTGTTGAAATAATGTAACTGCGAAGAGTATTCTTATTATTATTGTTATTTTATTCATAGGATTAATCCCCATTGAGGATTAATCATGTCGGTAATTGTATTAGGACCAAATCCCCTTTTGCGGATTGGTCAACAGACAATTATAATAGGCAGAATAAGAAGTTGGCCCCAGCAGTTAATAAGAAGACCAAGAAATATAATAAAGGTGGGTTTACCCACCCAGTTTGAGAAGTCGGCCCTGCCAGTGAAGAGACACTTCACACATGCCAGACTCGTATAAATAAAGGAGGCTAACACCTCACTTAGACACAACTCACTTGCTCAGTTTGACAGACAAGTTCTGATCTGTTATCGGCAAAGGAGAGAGGGAGAAGGGTGGTGCATCTTTTGGAGAGGACTTTCTGTATTGGTTTGAATTATCTCTTGACATTGTATTGGCAATTTATGATAAGGAAGTTTTTGCTGGGTTTTCTTGGGTTTCCCAGGATAAATGTTGTGTCTCTTGTGAATGTGTATTTCTCAGTGATCTTGTTCTTATGTTGCTCTTATCTATTGAAATGCAAAGAACTATAATAATGGCATAAAACATTAATATGGTATCAAAGCCAACCTGAAGAAAGCATATTTCGCAAGAGAAAAACGTCACTATTGCAGTCCCTGCAAATTAGGGTTTTTCAGAAGTGAATCTTTTCAGCTCCAAAACTACCTAGAAAGTTGTGCCCTCCCCCAAGGATCATTTTGGCACTTAGAGCTCACCTTTTCAGTGGCTAGATCTCCCAGAAAGTGAAACCCTAGTTTCACAAAGTACCAGAAAACCAGAAAAACAGAGTACCAGAAGTACCAGAAAACCAGAAGCACCAGTCCAGAAATCCGCAGATCAAGTTTGAGGGGGTAAAATTTGGATTTTCAAAATTCCGACTGCACCAGCTAACTCGCCTCAGCTCAACGCATCTATACCCTGGATCAGATTTTCAAAACTCAAAGTTTGAAAAATTAGGGTTTCCTCATAAAACCCTAAGTTGCAGTTGCAGTTGCAGTCTCAGAACCAGTTGCAGTTGCAGTTGCAGCCATATAACCAGTTGCAATCACCCTTGAATTTATCTCAAGAGTTGGCAATGATTACCACTGCTACCAGATGGAGCCACTACCTGCAAATGCTATCAGAGGTATGTACTTACATATGTTAATGGTTAAACCCTAAAGAGTATTTGCGGGAGAAGGGATCTCTTGCCATAGATCTAGAAGGATATCAAGATCCAACACATTCAGAGGAATGATGCAACCCAGGTGTGATTATTCTGATATACATCTCTATTTGTCATGACATTATCTTAATCAGTGTTGCATGTTGAAACTATGATCAAATTATTAAAAGGATTGAAAATTAATCATAGAGCTTATCCTCTAACCTAACCTTTTGTCAAGATAGCGTATTGTCTTAGTACAAAAGACAGGTTGAAGAAAGCACTTGTCACTTGAGTGAAGGAGACTTGGAACAAAAGAAAACACTCATCCTTGAGGACAAGGCTCCAGGTTTGATTAATCAAGATTCAAAGGTACACATGACAAGTTAATGACTATAGTTGAGACAACAGTCTTTGTAAAGTATTATACTTGATAGCATGTGAGCATATAAAGGTAAATACTTTGCCCGATACAACTAACACCTCCTCTAGGAGAAACCTCGTGTGTTAGTTCTAGGTTGACATGGAAGAATGCTTGGTCACAACACTATGAGAGTGTTGACCTCATTTCGTATTGTATTCCTTACCTTTAATCTTTGCTTCAGATAAATTATAAGTGATATCTCTAAAGGATCTACTGTGATGATTGTTCGTGCTATTGCTTTATATTATCAAGAAGGATATTATTCTTTCTTGTGGTTTTGTTGACCTTGCTCCAGGTCACATGAGGAAGCTATAGCAAAGGTTGCAGAAGGCAACGTGCTAAAGAAGAGACTGTAAATGGAGCAATCATCATTGGAAGAGAAGAAGGTGACTTGCATAAGCTATACGGTCACTCAGAAGCTGCCATGACCCACGCCATTGAAGAATCTTAGCATTTAAGATTAGCTCACTTCAACTACAAGGTGCTACCATACATATGCAAAGCAGTCACAAGTTTACCAGAACTCAAAGGTGACCATGAAGGCGTATGCAATGGATGTACACAAGGGAAGAACATCAAGAACCCATTTCTGAAGAGGGACAGCAAGACAGAAGGAGTCCCAGAACTCATCCATTCAGATGTGTGTGGCCCAATGCCATCATCCTCCATTAATGGGTATGTATACTGTTGCCGCCTTATACACACCTTTGGGAGACGTGGAAGAAATCTTCAATCCACTCGGTGTGTCATTGGGGGCAAGTGAGAGTTAAGGTGCTGTCACCTAATCCTCAACTCCTCTGTCTAGGCCAACTCCTAGCGAAGCCAAGGGGGGTAGTCCCTAACAAATATACTAAGGCTTTTAAACTAAGTACAAGAAAATTAAATCTAGGAGTTTATT
>ML842461.1:42359-52703 GCA_009831015.1 Picea engelmannii | reverse complement strand
TTGCATTCAAGAGTTATTGCTTATGTCCCATCAGCTGTTGTAAAAGAAATTCTTATTCATCCTGATATAGATGGAAAAAGAAGCAAGTGGATTACTAAACTACTTGAATTTGATTTGGATATTAGACCCACAAAATTGGTTAAAGGTCAGGGTTTGACCAAGCTCTTGGTTGAATGAAATTGCTCAACATTGGGGGTGAATTTCATTCACTCATGTTCAGAAAATCAGCAGGCTGAGATGAATTATAAAGGTCCTCAAGTCATTTCTACATTGGACAATTATAGTGGGTACAAAGACATTATATTTTTTCTGCAAAATTTACAGCCCCCAAGTGGTATGGAAGAAAACAAGGTGAGGGCCTTAAAACTCAAATGAATAAAGTATTGCCTTGTTGATTAAATTTTGTATTGGAAGGATCCATTAGGAGTGCTTTTGAGATTCCTAGATCCCCAAGAAGCCCAAAAGATTATGTCTGATTTTCATGACAGTTTATGTGGGGGGCATCATTATTGGAGAACCACGGCATGCAAGATCCTTAGAGCTGGGTACTTCTAGCCCAGTTTGTTCACTGATGTTTGTGCTAAGATTAGAGCCTGTGCTAAGTGTCATAATTTCTCCGAAAAGAAACGTCTTAAGTCTTTGCCATTGAAGCATGTGGTAGCCTCAGGACCCTTCCAGCAATGGGGCCTAGATTTTATTGAGGAAATCCATCCTACTTCCAGTGGTCAACATAAATGGATCTTGAATACTACAGATTACTTTACTAAATGGATCGAAGCTATTCCCACAAGGAATGATTCACATAAAGTGATCATTGGTTTCTTGGATGACATCATAGAAAGGTTTGGGTGTCCTAACATAATCTTCACTGATAATGTTGCATCATTCAAGGCTGAACCATTAATTCAGCTATGTGAACAATTTGGGATCACTTTGATTCATTCCACCCCTTACTATCCACAGGGAAACGAGCTTGTATAATCCTTGAACAAAATCATTATAAATATCATTAAAAATATGTTAGAGGATAATAAAAAGGCATGGGATTCGAAACTCAAATTTGTTTTATGGGTTGATAGAGTGGCAGTGAAAAGGTCCTTGGGACTTTCCCCTTTCCAGCTGGTATATGGAGTTGAGGTAGTTTTTCCTTCTCATCTTGCCTTACCTGTGGAAAACATCTTCCAATATTATCAAGGGGAACCTGATCATATGATCAGAAGGATTTAGCAGCTAGTTGAAGTGCAACAGACTAGGGAGAATATTGTAGACAAAGTAGTTGACCATCAACTGAAGATTAAGCAGGCTTTCGACAAAAAGGTGAACAAAGAGGACTTTCAATTGAGTGATCTAGTGCTCAAATGGGATGCACCAAAGCAGGATAAAGGAAAGCATGGTAAATTTGAAGCTTTATGGATCGGTCCTTTCAAAATCTTTGAGGTATTCTCTAATAACACTTTCAAGTTGCAGAATATGGAGAATGAAGAGGTTTTTGGTGGCCCTGTCAATGGGAATTTCCTGAAAAAAGTACTTTGCTTGAGCCTTGAGTGGCTCATCATGTCATTGTAAATATATTTCTCTTTTTATTTTTGTTTCAATAACTGACCCCATAGACCTAGGATAAGGCACTGTATCTACTCATTCTTGGCAGCCCGCAGGGGGCATGCTATCCCCTGTGGAGCCAATGTTATCACACTAAATTGCATTAGGTCTTTTTAGTTTGTTTGCAATACTTTTTTAAGGTTTAGATTTTAATTTTTTCTTTTAAGGTCTCATCCGTTTAAACTTTATTATTGGTAGGACCCCTTGGATGATTAAAGTTTTTGAGTATTATCTCTAATTTGATCCTCAAATTGATTTTTGATCCTTAAACCATTTCTAGCTCAAGTTTTATTTTGGTCCTCTTCATGATTTGTCCCTAGGTTGATCCCTCCCATGACTATATTGATGCGACACTCCTCTCTCCTCACTCATGACCTCATAGGCATACCTCAACGCCCTCGCTTACCTTTCTAATCACATTTTGAAGTGGATGTGCTGCCTACTCATCAGGCACTTCCATAGGGCCTATCACATTCATCACACTTCCACCTCGAGCCATGATTTCCATGACTGATTTCATGTCCCTTGTTTTCGGTTCCAGAAGTCAGTTAAATATGACTTCAAATATCTTGCATTTATGAGCTTTGGTAACGGTTTCTAATTTGAAAGACTCAATAGTGTTGCACTGCACAAATTCATAAGTTCTAATTAGGTGACCGCATGTCAACCAAATATGATGCTGAAAAAGATTCCAGGGCCCAGGTTTTCTCAAAGTTCATCCTAAGATTGCATTGAATATCTCAACATGTGTCCATTGCACAGGTTTCCCATTTTACCTCCTCTGTGTATTATTTTTCACAAGAAATTTTTTCTTGGATTTCCATTTTGCTAGGCTTGCACAGTAGTAAGGGATCCATATTTGCATGTTAACCTTGTTTTTCTCCTCTTCGTATGTATAAATCTTTTTTCCTATATCTATGGTATGATCACTATTGTTTGCTTTAACCATTAAAGTTGCAAGCCTGTAAATAGCCTATCCTCTGTGTATGTGTTGTGCTACCCAGAGGCACTGCTCAAACCAACTCTATTTTCATTTCTTCCTTGCACCTTGGGGTTTGGTGTTTCACTCAATTGCAGAGGGCCAAATTCATAGTACCTCCTCACTGTTTACACTCTAGAATACCTGTATAAGCCTAAGGGTTTAATTCCTAAAACGTCTAGCTTGACTTACTAGCATCAGTCTGTCTAAAGAGTTAGCCTTATCTATTTGAATCCCTATTCAAAGCCTTCCTGATAATTACCATATCTTAAAATTCTTAAATGCCCTCATTTTGAGCCATGGAGACTCCTCAATCGAGGAAGACACACAAAGGTGACAAGGTGGTCAGAACAAAACCGGTGGACATGCACCTTTTATATACAAAACCCATATCAAGAGAGGCCTTTCAAAGAGTAGGGTGCCTCTCTTTCAGTCAGAACATGCAAAGAGGCCATCCAGAGGTAGCAAGACATTTTGCACTATAGTTTGATGGCAAGAAAACCAAGGTTGGTGATTTGGAGTTTGAGGTTACTGAAGCCTCTATCTCAACAACAACATGGATCCCCATTGCAGGTGAAAGGTGGTTCAAAGCCATGGCTTTGAGTTTCTCCTATGAAAAAGATATTTTTAAACCTAAATATCAAGCCAATTACTTGTCCAAAAGTATGCCAAGGAGTCAACTGATTGAAGAATTTGACAGATTACTGAAGATCATACAGAGATATTTTACTTGTGAAAGGAGATTCAACACCTTATACTAGTACCATATAAGGTTGTTGCTACATTTTACTGGTAAGGTTGAGATGAATGTTACTTATTACTTGTTGAGGAGTATAGGTAAAATTTCAGACAGGATACAGGCCAAATCTAAAGATGTGGATTCTAGCCTTTTCCACTCTGGATTAATCAGAATGCTAGTCTCTGAGGAATTGGGTAAGAAAGATATTTCATGGGAACATTTTGTGGTTACCTCTCATTTCAAGTTGGATCTAGCACCAACTACTCGATCACATAAGGAAAGTCCTTTGTCACCCACCAATACTTCTAAAGTAGGGACCAGTAGGAAGAGAAAGGGAAGAACCCCTATTCAAGTTCTAGAGATTATCAAGCAGGTCATAGACATTGAGGAGGAAGTTTTTCCTTCTCCACACAAATATTTTTCACCACCTCCTCCACTAGGGTTAGAAGAGGTGCCTTATTCTACCAAAGCTACATCCAAGAAAGGGAAGAATCTCCTCTTTCCCTCTTCTCCTCCAACATTTGAAATCAAAGGTAAAAGACCTTTCAAAAGATCATCAATTCCTAAGAAGGTTTTCAAAGATAATTCCTTACCTGAGCCCCCTATTCAAAATAAGAAGGGTAAGAGCATTGAAAATCTTATGGAGGAAAAATCAGAAACCCTTATTTAGAGGAAGAAGGGTAAAGGTATTTCTTAGCCTACTGAAGGGAAAAGAGAAACACCCGTATAGAAGGGTAAGGATAAAGATACTAAAATACCTTTGGAGAGTAAAGATGGAACCTCTGAGAAGGGCATTGAGAAGCCTATTGAAAGAAAAGATGAAACCCCTGTGCTGAGAAAGAAGAATAAAAGTAAAGTCATCAAGGAACCTAATGAGGTAGACAAGACACTTCCCATGCAGGAGGAAGAAGAGTTTGAGAAAAAACCTAGTGAGATTGTACATGCCACTGTTCCTCCTGACAGTTAGACCTACAAAAGACTTACCAAGCAACTTAGAGATGCAAGAAAATAAATAGCTCGTCTTAAAGCAGAAGATAAGGTCAACTTGACTCAGATGAAAGAGCTCATGGATGGTTACAATCACACCCTTGACTTGGCAAGATTTTCAGCAAGGAGAGCCCAACCCCTTCATAGACAGCTAAGGAATATCTATAGGCATAAAAAAGGCTTCCAATATTAGAACAGGAAGCTAAAAGAAGAGCTTAAGCATTTTCAAGATGAGGTGGCCCAAAGAAATCTACAGGTGTTGGTTGAAGATTCCATTAAATATGACAAACCAACAGCTAAGGAGAGAAAAAGTACACCAAAGAAGCATGTCAATGCTAAGACAAAGAAGTCTGTTGTGTCAATTGAAGATCCTCTTTCTACCATAAATAGTATGAGGTTAAGTGTCAAAATGACAAAATAGCTGGTAAGTGTAAGTCACATTTTTGAGGATGCACCTTTTGGGGAGGGTTAACCAATACGCAAATATTATCTCTACCATTTATACGGGATTCTAAGCGCTTAACTATTTGGGTTTTGGGTTTTTTCTAAGTGCTATCTTACCCATTGGTAGAAGGCACTACCTATTGTGCAGTCAAGGCTCTTGATTAAAATGGTTTTGTCATCATGAAAAACCATAAATGACTCTGCACATGTTCAAGGATTGAAGGTGCTGCATTTTTGTAATGCTACCCAAACCTACACACAGATGCAACGTAAGTGGTGCTACCTAATATTTCATAGAGGGGAAATAATTAGCACACAGGTGCAACACAGAGGCGCTACCTAATGGTGCTAACGAATATTTCCCAGAGGGTAAAGGTTGGCATAGAGGCACAATACAGAGGAACTACCTACAAGCACTACCTAATATTGCACAAAGAGAAGAGTCTGTACACATATGTAGCACAGTGATGCTACCTACAGGTGCTACCTTTTCTCCTTGTAGTGCACTACCCAGTTTTTCTACCCAAGGAAGATGCCAATAAGGACCAGGGATCTAGGAAGACCAAGCTAACAACTTTTGGATAAATTAATGATGAAGAAGGATGGAGAAGAAGTAGCTGGCATTATGAAGAAAACCACATGCCTTAAAGGACACATGGAAAACAAGGATCTGCACAACAAAAGGGAATCAATTCAGTTTGAATTTTAGTTGAATTAGTCACCAACATTTTCCTGTTTTATAGCATATGTGGTTAGATAAGTTGTTAGAGAAAATAAATGTTTAGAGTTTTTCAAGGAAAGGGGGCCAGCTCATACCTCCAGTTGTTGCCTCCCTTTTTTTATAAATAGATAGATCATTTTCTTTGGTGGGTTCGGATGGTTGAGAAAGGCTCCCTTATACTGTAATATTTTGATGAAGTAAATGTGATCTAGTGATGTATTGAACTTAAGAATTTTTGACTAATAGAAATCGGCTTTTCTTTCAGTCTATTTGCTTCTGATGCTAAATTTGCATGCTTTGAATGATGCACATGAGTGATTGTGGTGATGTTATGATGGATGTTTGATCATTATGTTATCATGATGTTTATTTAGCTTCCTTATTTTCTCAGTTCAAGAAGATCTTGTGTTAATAAGCTTTCCTCCTTAGGCTCTTGTTGACTTTATGTTTACAACAGCCCCTACACTTCTCTCATTCAAGTCTTCCCTCTATTCATACTTATTCCCAAACTACTGATTGAAATTAGCCAAGACCTTAGTTGTTGGTGTATGCTAGCCTTGTTATTTGAATTAGAACATTATCACTTGAGTCCTTTTCCATTTGACCCTTTAAACACCCTTACATTCACTTATAATTTGATGTGTACCGGCTTGCCTTCCATGAAATCTGAAGGTGAATCCTAGTGCTAACACTCTTCTTGGGTCATAATACATGTTGGATTACTGAGATGGGGGGTGAATCAGTAATAGAGAAATTTAATCCTTTTTAACCATATAATCCAAGTGTTATATCAATGGAGCATTATCATCCAATAACTACAGAGTAAATAAGCAATGAACAAATGAACAAACATACACATGCATAGTACACCAGTTTTTTACGTGGAAACCCAAATCAAGAGAAAACCATAGAATGTGTTTTCTTATATGTCTTGAAGAATTACATTTTTTGGAAGCACCAACTTCCATTGTTTTCTAGCTGCAACTGGAAGGAGGCTCCAACCCCCTAGTTTCTCAGGCTACAACCTGAGGGAAGCTCCAACTCCTGAATTCCCTGGCTACAACCAGAAGGAGACTATAACCCCCTATGTTCTCAGGATACAATCAGAAGGTGGCTACAAACACCTGTCCTTTCCCCTTCCTACCACCCTGAAGTAGAAGCAGAATGATGGAACCACTGTCAACCTGTCACTTTGAGATATATCGTTGTAAACCTATACCAATAAATTTGAACCATGCATCAACATGTACCTCAACATGTAATCAACCTGTACCATAAACAAGTGCATCCAACCATGTACCAAGTATGTTCCAATCATGTGTCAACTACTCATAAACTATGAATCATCAATATTTACCAACATCATCAACTATACACTTCATGTATGTGTCAACTCATCAACTACTTGTCTCAACCATGTACTCAACATGTACCACAACCAAAATCCCTCATCAATTTCATCATCCAAATATGATTTGTAGATCTATAATATACCTGGTGTATATGATTACATTCCTGCAAACCTTCCTTAACTTCAACAACAAGAGACTAGCTTTTTCATCAAACTTTTATTTAGTCTCACATGCCTAGTTTTGGATTAGTCAACAACCCTAACTTGAAGTAATCATAACTTTGTACCTGTAATGTATAAAGATATGAAACTGATACATAATGTTTTTCAGTGTGTTTTATGCAATTCCTCCAGGTGTCACTACTTGGAACCTCTCAGAAAATGAGTTATAGCAAAAATGGCATACCTTTTTGAATTTTGTCTTATTCTAGAGAGCGACCTTGTAGAGTGTTCCCTGCATGAAATATTCATTGAATTGATTTTAAAATATTACATAGCATAATATAGACTGTAACCTAAACAACCCATTTATTCTCATTGAATTTGGAAATGTTATTAAGAAGTTATGACATTTTTACCCAAAACACCTGTTTTTGACTAGTTTCAGGACTATCCACAAACCCTATTTTCCACAGAGTGTAACGCCAAAAATACAATGACCCACAAGATAAAAAATTTACCATAGATACTTGGGTGTGTTTTCTCAATGGAATAGAAATTTCATGGTCTGAATCATTATAGAAAAAAAGTTATAGCGAAAATAGTGAGATGACCTGTAAATAACATACCTTAGAAAGAACCATCAAAAGAATTTATCCTTCCTTGCATTTCGGCCTTCTTTTCTTCACCTTCCCTCAGAATTTCGTCTTAGATATCCTTGGTTACCTCAGACACCTATATATATTCAATATTCTCAAGTGTGATTAAAGTGAGAGAGCCTTGCCTCTTATTTATACTCTCCAAGTAGCTTCCTTAAAAACATCTTCTAGGTCACTTGGCCCCACTTTCCTTATTTTAGGGTTAACCCACTTCTAATTTCTCCATTAAATTTATTATTGAAATAATTTATTTTGTATTCACTTTGAATTATAATACACTCATTACTTCACTTTATTATTTATCTTTTAAAATCTTTTAAACCACTTTGACTACTTTGACCTTTTGGGGCTTCTAGATGACATATGAGGGTCCTCCAACTTCGTAAGGCCATAACTCTCAAACCTTGAGGAGTTATGTGACATTCCACATACCACCAGAATTGGAATGACATGTAATATCCATATAAAATATTATTATCTAAAAATATATCATAACTCATAATGTTATCCATCAAACAAACTTGGGTCCATTACCCAAACCTGGGGTCTCCAACTTCTCATGGCCATAACTCTCTAACTGTGAGGAGTTATGTGACGTTCCACGTACCACTGGAAATGGAATGACAAGAAATATCCATCTAGGATATCATTATTCCACAATTAATCATGGGTTCCCTTACTCCGCAAAGCGTCTTCCCGTGAGGGGTTTCACCATAAGGGGACCACTTTGGAGTTCATCCATATTTTTTTCTTATCAAGCATGAAAAGAAAATAATGAGTCATCTGTACATCAAAAAATCTTGGGTCCATTACCCAAACCTTTGTTCTAAGGGGATTTCTTCAAGGGTTGACATCAATGAAAACCAACCTTAATCAACAATCTCCCCCTTTGGCATCGATGGCAACACTCTGATGCAATACTGGAATCATATCACTCATGCTCCCCCTGGAACCATGCCTCTGTCCTCTGTATCTGATAAATTTGCCTCTATCCTCTGCATATGATAAATCTTCTCCCCCTGGAACCATGCCTCTGTCCTCTACATCTGATAAATCTCTCCCCCTTTTTCATCAATGGCAAAGGTATCTTTCCATCTGGGGCTTCTCCCCCTGACTGAACTATCCTCTTATGGTGCTTCCTCATGTACATCTAAGACATATAAGATAAGCATTCAAAAAGAATTAAAAAAGAATTCATTTTGGAGTAGAAATAACTCCAAGTCTTTGGCGAAGATATTCAAAGGCTTCCCGTGGAAGTGGTTTTGTAGAGATGTCTGCCACTTGTTCTTTTGTGCCCACATACTCAACTCTGATGTTCTTTTCTGCAACCTGTTCCCATGGAAAGTGATACTTGATTGGAATGTGCTTCGTCTTGGAGTGCATCTCTAGTTTTTTTGAGATACTGATGGCACTTGTATTATCAAAATATATTGGAATGGGCTCATCATACTCAACCTGTATATTTGTCAAAGTTTGTTTCATCCAAAGAACCTGTGTACAACATGTTGCTACTGCAATATACTCTACCTTGACTATATATAGAGATACTGATGATTGTTTCTTGCTTAGCCATGATACCAAACACTCACCTAAGTAGAACGTTGCTCCACTAGTGCTTCATCTATCATCAATACAACCTACCCAATCTACATTTGTGTAGGCAATAAGTGATAGATCTCTTCCTTTTGGATACCATAATACAAACTCTTTTGTTCCTTTGAGATATCTAAAAATCCTCTTTACTGCTAATACATGTGATTCCTTTGGTGCTGCTTGAAATCATGCCACCTGTCCAACTGCTTGCATTACATCTAGTCTGGATGCTGTCACATATAGTAGGCTACCAATCATTGACATGTATTGCCTCTGATCTGTAGACTTCGAATCATCGTCTTTGCTCAACTTACAACTGGTTTGCATGGGAGTGATAACTGGTTTGCAATCTTCCATTCTGAACCTCTTTAGCATTTCTCTGATATACTTGGTTTGAGAAATAAAAATTCCTTGGTTGCTTTGACGTATCTGAAGTCCCATAAAGAAGGATAGTTCTCCAAGTAACAACATTTAAAATTCATTTTGCATGTCTTTTGCAAATTTCTGGCTTAACCTGTCATCATCACTACCAAAAATAATATCATAAACATGAACTTCAATTAATAAAATATTACCTTGACTTACCTTGATGTATAGGTTGTTGTCTGCACTTCCTTTTCTGAACCCTGCCTGCCGCAGATACTTATCCAGTCTGGAGTACCATGCTCTAGGAGCCTGTTTTAGACCATACAAGGCCTTCTTTAATTCACATACATAGTTTGTGTTCTCTGACAACTAAAATCCTTTAGGTTTTTCAATGTAGACTTCTTCTTCAAGTTCCCCATTCAAAAAAGTTGATTTTACGTCCATCTGATATACTTTAACATTTTTGGAGCATGCATAAGCTAAAAGTAAACGGATTGCTTCCATTCTGGCAACGGGGGCAAATGTCTCTTCAAAGTCGATTCCTTGAAACTGTGCATATTCATTCAATTTATTCCTGAAAATCCATTTTGTGTCAATCACATTCTTATTCTTTGGTCTTTGAACCAATTCTCAAGTGTCATTTTTCTCTATTTGATCCAATTCTTCATCCATGGCCTTATTCCAAAATTCATCCTTGTTGGCTTCTTCAAAACAGTTTGGTTCAATTGTAGATAAGAGTGCTAGGTG
>ML842461.1:0-12976 GCA_009831015.1 Picea engelmannii | reverse complement strand
TGGGTCTTTCTTCAAGGGTTGACATCAATGACAACCAACCTTAATCAACAGGGATGTCATGAATTACTTACTAAGTTGTTGAGAGGCGCACCAATGTGCTAAAATATATGCCAAAGCTATCACCATATTATGAATTTTTACACGCAAGTGCATAATGATATGAATGCAATAAAATAACTATGAGTCAACCTGTTTGATACGATTAGTGAGATGGAATATATGAACATGAAAAAAGTGAGATGGCCTTCTTTCATTGGGTTTTCTCAATAGTTATTCTTTGCTTTCAAAATTGACATTCAACAACTCATTTGTAATTAACTTTACTAATAAGATCCCATTGTCATTACAATTTACATCCATAACCTATGACTAATTGTTTTGTTTACAAAGCCAAGAGTGGAGGCAAAGATAACAAAGGAAACCACATAGTGTTAGAGGCAAATATAACAAAGCAAATGACATTATGGGGAGTGTTAGAGGCAAAGATAACAAATCAAATGACATAATCGTGAGTTTGGAATTCATAAACATGAAGTATGTAAACTAAATGATATGCCAATTTTCATATTGACAAGAATTGACAATGCTCATAACACGTAAATTTAAGTGGGGATTCACAAAAACAAGGTGTCTAAGCTTCTTTGGGTTTCATTAAGTGACACATAAAGTACTTCATACACCAAAATAATGGTCAGATTTTTATCTAGGTGTAAGCTATGTGATGGATTTAATGCTATGGAAGGGTGCATTGTATAAAGGAATAAATAAGAGCTAACTAAAATAGAGATGATTTTGGTCTTTAGATGCCAAAGGAAAGTATTGTGTGATGAACTAATTCTCATTGATCAACCAAGCATTCGAAGTGAGGACAATGACAGGTTATTAAAAATCTAACCCTTCTTTTGACATTTTATGATATTTTTTGTCCTTCATGAATGACAAGTGATTTCAAAATTTTAAGTTTTTTTTTAACGGTGTTTTTTGAATTACCCTTCTATGATGAGTTTGAACCCCTTGGAAGGGATAAAAAGGGTTCAATTTTAATCACTGCAAGGTGTATCTCTTCTACATTAGAGCTCTTCATGGAATTCCACAAGTAAGCTAAGGATATTTTGGCCTCATTTCACAAATCAATTTCGAATTTTACACGAGGAACAAAAAAGATGAAAAAAATATTTTCGTTGATCTTGTGTAGGGGTTTCCCAAAAATCTTCTAAGCATGAGCACATGATAATGAAATGCAACAAAATAGGCATCATAGGAGTATGAGAAACATGAAATGTTGAAGTATCTATTAAGAATTAAGAATTGGTATGCAATTTAAGAATTTTATTGCCTTAACTAAATAGTCCTATCCAAATCTTATATATCTAAAATATATTATTGTATTGTCTAGTGTATTAGCTTAAAATAAGCCAACAATAATACAACATATTATTGCATCCAAAGGGGCTCGATCTAATAATACTTAGAAAGTATATGTGTTGAGATAAACATTAGTAAGGGTTTTCCGAACAAAATGATTTTCAAATGGAATTTTTTTAAAATACATATAGGTTTTGGATTATGAGAACATGACATTTACGTGCAGGATATGTCATTTTCCATGTCATTTACAAGCTATGTGTCCTCATGCTTGGGCTCATCCTCTCTGGAAAAATGGGACAAAATCAAAATGAAAGAGACTGAATTTTTCGAAGAGTTCAAATACTAACCTTGATTTGAATGAGGTGAATGAGAAAATGACCGTTGATAGTGATATGAATGAGGATAATCAACAACCAAATGTATTGAATGGAGAATCCACTCCATTTTCGAGGGATATAGTAGAATAAATGGATGCAAGGATTTCCTCTTCCCAAGAGGTTATGGTAGTTGAAGCCCCTCTAGGTGGCATGAAAATGCATCATAAAATTGATACTTCTGATTCGGATATGCATTATAAGCATATTGATCTCTTGACTTCTCTTCTTTTGAGTATAGTTTGCACCTACACTCATGTAAGTGAAATATGCACATGTACTTTCTTTACTATGTGTTGTGCTTTGAGAAAAATGTGATTTCATTTAATGCTCGAATAGAAATTGATATTTTTCTTGGAAAAAACAAATTTAATAATAATACTATTGTTACACCTCAAAATTGCTCACTTCGATAGTGTCGCAAGTGTCTTCATTACAAGCGTTGTAAGTGTTGCATCTTGTCTGCAAGTGTCACATCTTAACGACAAGTGTTGCAAGTGTCACAAACAGTATACTGCCATCTTGCCTATGTCATGCCTCTAACGACATCACAAAGACACTTAAGACACCCCAAAGACTAGTTTTGAAGAAGAGAAGTCACTTGACAAGTAGTACAAACCTTTTTCCATGGAAAAAACACTCAAAAACTAAATTTTGGAGAGGAGCGCTCCCCTACCCACTATCAGGGAGTGATGGCACTCCTTGAGCCTCTTTGGGGGAGTGCACCCTTTTGGGGGAGTGCTACCCTTTTTTTAGCAAATTTTGGGTTTGTTGAGGCAAATAAGGGAAGAATCCCTCAATTTCTGAAGGTAGTTGGATTCGAATAGATGGTCAAGGCATGATCTTAGGGGAGATCCTCAACTAAAGGAGAGGAATCCTCAACTTATCCCAAAGATCTCCCAAGTGGTTGGACCTCTCCAAGGTTATATAAAGAGGCCTTCTCATGGTGAAAGGTACATGGAGGAGAGACTAGAGATTGATACCAAACTTATGATCCTATAAGTGGTATGAACATGGAAAATATTAGAGATGTGAAACTTATGATATCATGAGTGAAATGTCATCAAATAAATCAGTGTAGATTACTTGAGAAAAGAGGTTGGACAAGGAGAACTAGAAGAAGCTGTTGCACCTTCATTCAAAGGATTGTAAGTACTTTTACTCATTCTCATTAATAATCAATGCTTGGCCTGTTTCTTTCAAACTTATGCTTGTTCCATATGAGTTTGTCTGCAGTAGATGGATCCATGATTGAGCTAATATCAGTAGAGTAGGAAGTCTTTTGTACCTTTGTTTTTCCTACAGGATCTATCAGGGAGCTCAGGATCAAAGCTAAGCCTAGACTTTGCAAGGACAAACGTTGCTAATAAGGTACATATCTTTCTCCTTATCTTTCATTTATTAGCTTCATTAGATATAAAAGGAATTTAGTGACCATGTTAAGAACTTTTCTGTCTTTTCCTTAAGAGTCTAGAGACCAAGAGGGAATCCACTTGTCCGCAAGGGGATTCACCTACAACATAAATTGGCGACTCCACTAGGGAGAATACTCTGATTTTTGTTTCCATTCCTAGATCTTGTTTTGGCCCTTTATCCACTGATTTGATATTCTTCATATTGTATTTTTTATTCTTATATTGGTTTGATTTCCTCTTTATGTCATCATGATCACCCTGATTCACTGAATTTTCTTGAATTTTTGAGTTTTTGGGAACTTTTCTGAGATTTTGTAGCAGAGCGCTCCCATGCCCTTGTTAGTAGAGAACCAACCCTCCATGGTGGTATTACACAGAGTGTTGGAGCACTCTGGTACCCCTTACACCAGAGCGCTATCCCATTTTCAGTGAAAAACCCTCTAGTTTTTCAATTTTTTGGTTTTAGTTTTTGCCTTTTGCATTTGCTCAGGGTCTCATACTCTCAGTCCATCTTGGTATTGGCCTTAAACACCCTTATTTTTGATAATTCATCCTATTTTGTTTGGATTTTTTGACATTTGTCCTTACTTTGCAATTTTTCCTTCACGATTTGGAGTCAATTTGTTTTTTTCTTCTCGTTTATATGAATGAGTGAAAACTTTGTAAGGGATTTCAAAGGTCTTTTGTACTTTTCTTTCTGATCTTTGAGTCATCTTGTCTAAGATATTTCTCCTTCCTTTTTAGTTTTTGGCTTTATGTTTCTTGTTTGATCACAACAAGGGTGTCTTTTGGTTTATGTGAAGTTTGCTTCCAGATTGCTTAAATCTCACAACTCTTGAAGTCTGATTAGCATAAGAAGATTTACATATACTGGTTATCAATCACATACAAACATTTTAGCATTGCATTGGATTCCTTATTGAGGACTATTGCATGAGGTCATTTCATCTTGGTGTTTGACAGTGAAAGGAAAATCCTTCTCCTTCCCTTAATTAGACATTCATTGAAAGAAAAGATTGCTTATAATTTCTTATGCATGTTTTGGGAACTGAGTCATAATATCATTAGTATTCACTCTCATACACCTCTAAGTAAACACCAAACACTAAAATCAACGCTTAACTGAAATTTATCAGAATTTTTACATCTTTGTTAGCAAACCTACATTAGTTTAAGGTGTAGGGCTTTGGAATAAGGTTGAAAGGATAACTTTCCAAAGATATCAAACAAACTTAGCATCTTGCGATAGGGAGAGAAAATCCAATTGTCGTATAAGCTTTAGTGGATCCCCCTCTCACACAGGGGTTATGCACGAGGTCGCATTTGGGTGAGTTACGGAGATTATCCCTCCGTGGTTCAACTGTTTGTAGTGGTCGGATCGTATATTGGGGGTCACTTGAGGGTATACCCATGATTATGTGTGGGAGACTCTCGAGTTGATTTCAGACTTGTTATCCTGCCCATACGTTCAGATCGGATTGTCAACTGTACCCACCCAAGGGCTGACTGCGAATTGGTGACCTTAGTAGCCATAATATTTAGGGTCTTACATGAGGTGACAGTGAAGGGAAGTCTCACTGTACCTGGAATAGACGTTGGTCAAACTCACTCAGGCTCCTTGGAGGGTAAATCCACAATTACTACGTGGAAGCTAAGGCATAAATCCATTAAGAAGGTCGCCAATGTAACTGATCCACCTGCTCTACCCCTGCCTCTTCCTATTTTGATCTCGCGACATTGGATTTCATCACCAACTAATGGTTTCATTGTGGGAAGATTTTGTTTGATTGTTTGCTTCTCAAATTCATAGCATGTGTTGGTTGTGTTACTTAGTGGACCTTAGGTCGAGTCAGTGTTAATGGCATCAAATCCTAAGAGTACCAATGGAGGAACCCCTTCTCCTGGGGAACCTTATACCTTTCCTTATTTTGGAAACTTTGGTCCTCCGTACATTGCCACACTGAGTCTTCTGGGACTCACCATCAGATTATCAGTTTGGTTGTTCCCCAATCCGATGATCTCGAATCCTCCCAATGTTTCAACTGCACCTAATACTTTAGATGTTAGTACACCACCAGCACATCAACCTCATGTCGACTTTTCTCCTTCTTCACCCATTAAGTCTCTTTCCATTTCTCCTTCTTCTCCTAGTGAAAGTTCTGAAGCAAGTAGCCAGGTTGATCAGAAGAAGAAGAAACAGAAAGAGAAGAAGAAGAAGAGCCCGAAAAGGACCAAGGCCCCAACAACATCAGATGTTGGATCCAAGCAAAAATTTACTATTAATAGTATTGGGAGTGTTGATGAGGTCAACAAGTTTAAAATAAAGAACCTGAAACCCAAATTCCCTTGCATTCTTTATAAGGGTGACCACTTTCTAATGGATTTCCCTAGTATTCCCAAGGTCTTAGAAATGTGGTCCTCCACGTCATTGGCCTCTATTGGACATGCCAGTGATACCTCATCACCTAGTGATGTCAAGGTTGGTAAGAAGAAGACAACTGTCAAATTTCCTTGTATGTTATGCAAAGGTGATCATTATTCTCACCTTTGTCCTCGTATGGAAAAGGCTTCTTCTCTTTTGGAAAAACTTCAACTTCCAAAAGGTTAGCGTAAGCTTTCCCCCAACCCATCATTAGTTGATATACTGGTCAATATGGTTCCATCCCCGGTCAGTCCGGTTGATCAGGTGGTCAATCTAGTTTCATCCTCAATTGAACCACAAACCCAAGTAGTTGATCCAGTTTCATCATCAATCAGCCCTACTCTTCATCAAAAGAGTGTAACCCAAGTAGTAAATCTATTTTCATCCTCGGTAGACCCCACTCTCTTGTTAGAGAGTGACACCAAAGAATTCGATCTGTTTCCACCCGTCGACCCCATTCTCCCCATGGAGAATGAAACCCAAGTGGTCGATCTAGTTCTATCATCGGTCGATCCCACTCCTCCTTTGATGAGTGTCCAAGTGATTGATCCACTCCCTTCCTTGGTCAATCCCACCCTTCATCCGAAGAGTGCCAAAGTGATTGCTCCAGTTACATCATCGGTCAATCCTACTCTTCCTTTGAAGAGTGTCGGCGTGGTCGATCTGATCCCATCATCGGTCGATCCTACTCTCCCTCTAGAGAATAAACTCGATACTGCCCACATTTTTCTCATTGATACGGAATCTACCATGATGGCGGGAATTCCTCCTTCTCCTGTGAAACCCCCTCCAAGCAATGAGGCCATCCTTTTTTATTGGTGTGCCCTAACTAGAGCTCATCTTCCCTCTCACATTCCTTTCCAGATTACAGTATAGGTTTGTGGTCGGGACATTCCTCAAACGTTAATAGATGAAGGTGTGTCTGTTAGTATTTTGTCCTCTGTTACTTGGCATGCTTTGGGTTGTACTTAGCTTGTGTCGGTTACATAGAATCTGTTATCTTTTAACAGAAGAACTAGTCAACCTTTAGGGACCCTTCCTTAGTTTCCCTTAACTTTGGGAGGGAAAACTGTCTTTATTGATGTCATGGTAATCCGAGACCCCTTGGATTTCGCTTTACTCCTTGGGCAGGATTATGTCTATTCCATGAAAGCTATTGTGTCGACTCTTTTTTGTGTGATATCTTTCCCTCCCGATGGAAGAATTGTGACTATTAATCAACTTTCCTTCATCGGTCATGACTGGATTACCTCTCTGAATGGTTCTTATATGAAGACAGTATCACCCCCGCTGCATGTCAATTATGTGGCGTTGTCTCCCATGACTTCGACTCCCGATGATTTGGATCCAGAAGTTGACATGGTGATCTCTTTGGTAGGGCTATTGGAGCCTGATCTCCTTAGCCCTGTCGTGACCCTCGACATGTGCTCCTTCCAGATTGATTTTCTTCCATCTAGTGAAGATCTCTTGTGTTATCTAGCTAGAGAGGTAGTGGGGGGGGCCGGAGGGGCCATAGTTATAATAGTGGAGGCCATTCAATGTAAGGTGGACTAGGTCCACTATATTATTAAATAAGGCTCACTATGGTAGTTAGACATAATAAATGGGTAGTTAGATATAATAAATGTAAGAGGACTTCTTAGAAGGTTCTACTTCTAGAAGATTCCTCCTCTAGAATGTTCTTAGGTGATGGTAGCACTATATAAAGGGGTTCAAGCAATGTAATGGGATATGAAGAGAGTATTATATTTGGAACTGAAGCTCATTAGAAGGTTTCCCCCTCGAAGAGGCAAGTGAACAGGAGAGTATCCCTTCCATAATAGGATCCATTGTATGGTGTTTCCCTACCTCAAGGGCTTGATAATAATATAGTGTGGTTTCTTCTATATTTCTCTGTGGAAATATTGTGTATTCGGTATTTGTAAATCTATTCAGTTTCTTAACAATTGGTATCAGAGCACTTTCCTTGGAAGACATTGTGGACAAATATTTTTTATTTTTGCAGATTTTTTTTTCGGTAAAGAAAAAAGAGGCTTGTGACATTCCATAAATTTTTGGTATATTTTTGTGAAAAATTTGTAGAAACGGGTTGTATATATGAGTTCCTCTCAGAAAAACACCCAATTGGAAAAAACAAATGGTCTGAAATGGAGTCTGGGAAGACAATATATTGAAGTTTTAAAATCTACAATTTTCAGGGGGTTTTTCGCGGATGACGACACGATTTTTTTTTTTATTTCTATAACAGGGGGGGGGGCGCGGAGGGCCCATAGTTATAATAGTGGAGGCCATTCAATGTAAGGTGGACTAGGTCCACTATATTATTAAATAAGGATCACTATGGTAGTTAGACATAATAAATGGGTAGTTATATATAATAAATGTAACATGACTTCTTAGAAGGTTCTACTTCTAGAAGATTCCTCCTCTAGAATGTTCTTAGGTGATGGTAGCACTATATAAAGGGGTTCAAGCAATGTAATGGGATATGAAGAGAGTATTGTATTTGGATCTGAAGCTCATTAGGAGGTTTCCCCCTCAAAGAGGTAAGTGAATAGGAGATGATCCTTTCCATAATAGTATCCATTGTATGGTGTTTCCCTACCTCAAGGGTTTGATAATAATAAAGTGTGGTTTCTTATATCTTGCTCTGTGAATATATTGTGTATTCAGTATTTGTGGTGATTATATTTGTAAATCTATTCAGGTTCTTAACATCTTGGAAGCCATGACCGAGTTTTGTCCCTTGACGTGGTGTCCTTCCAGAGCGTTAATTTCTTGGAAGCCATGATCAAGAAGAGTCTATGAGCATAGTTTCTCTTCTCTGTGGCAAGTTCGTTAAAAAATGAAATAGAGGTCCTTAGCATAGTTTCTCTTCTCTGTATCAAGCTCATTAAAAATAAAATAGAGGTCACGAACACAGTTTCTCGTCTCTGTAGCAAGCTCGTTAAAAAATGAAACATAATCTTTGAGCATAGTTTTCCTCTCTGTAGCAAGCTCGTTAAAAAATAAAACAACAATCTGGGGATTGAACCTAGAGCCCTGAGTATAGTTCTTTTCATGTGTCAAGATCATTAAAAAATGAAACAATCACCTCTTTTGAACCTTCATTTCATCCACCCTTATCCTTTTTCTCCATCTAGTAGAGAAATTGGTGACAAAATCAAATTCGGTGAATGAATTGAAGCTTGGAGGGCATGTCTCCAGCCTTTGATGATCATTCTAGAGTTAAGCCACTAGCTTTCAAGATGGAGGCATACCAAGCTTAGTCTTTGTTCTTTATCATGCTCGAAAAAAACATGAGAATGTAACCGGGTAAACTTTTATCTCTTTTTCGGACTTGCATGGATAAACGAAAAAGGAATCCCCTGGAGTCTTCTTTGACCTCTTTTCAGACTCTCTAAACATGAAAATATTGCCGAGTGATCTTTCTTCCTTTCCCACTCATTAAAAGGTTTGAAAGGTCGTCTTTCGAGTGATAATTTATTTCTTTTTTGGCCTCGCAAGACTAACATTATGAAAAAGGACATCATTCGAGTCATCTTTAAGTTTTTTTCAGACTCTCTAAATATGAAAAACCACCGAGTTTACCTTCTCTGGACTCGTTAAACAATCATACATTGAAGGGCCCATACGGGACCGAACCCTTACTTCTTTCAGTTTGTTAAACAAAGGAGGAGGGACTTGCCGAAGGTGAGTCATATCGAGCATGTGTTACCCTCCTCGAGCTTGTTAAATTAAAAAGAGGTACTCGTCTATCTAGATGGGGGATAAATTGAAAGCAGCAAGCTAAGTAGTTTTTTGAGAACACTACTAGTAGCTCTTGCGGTCGCCCTTGAACACGGAACTTTGTCTTTGCACACATTTTTATCACACAGTCCAAGGAATTGAAAGAATCCTTTGACCAGGAGAAACTTTGTCATGAACACGGAACTTTGTCTCTGAACAATGCAAGATCTCCTCTATAGAAGTCCATACCCACACAATGTAGCATATCTCAGGAAATATCTTTCATCCATGCCTAGAAAGATACCATATCTAGTTAGAGAAAGGCTTGAACAACTTGATGTTGATATGGAACATTTTTCTTTAGCAGTTATACATGAGCACATCACAACTACCCTTCAAAGGGAATCCCTGAAATGTAAAACTAGTAAGTCTATTAAAAAGCAGCTTGGTTTTGCAGAAACATACCATTTTGGTTGTAAGAAGCCCCATGAAAATAAAACATCTTGCAAATCAGATTGTGGATGTTTTAAGTGTAAAAAGCAATTCAAATATTTCAAGAACAGATTCCCTAAGAAATTTAGTAATCGTAAACCATTTCCCTGAAAAAAATATTTTAAGAAAAGGACAAAGCCTACCCAGTCCAAAAACACAAAGTGTTTTATCTGTAAACATCCTGGCCACTGGGCTTCTCAATGTCCTCTACGACAGAAGTCTAAATTTCAAAACAAAATAATGGATCTGTTTACTACAGGATATGATCTGGTTGATTGGGATTTAGTTTCCTGTCGTTCAGAAGGTGAATACCTATCCCTTACAGAAATTGAGTCTAAAACTCCCCTGCAGCCTGATTCTCCTAGCTACTCTTTTGAATCTTCCCATTTGTCACTCAATCTAAATTTCCTAGATCTCAAGATGATGACTAATCATGAAGATCTTCATTCACTCCTCCAACGCAAGACTAGTGTCCAGAACAGTCTTTCTCAATTGACCCTTGGTCAATTCCAAGTCGCCAACCATCTTCGTGCTCAACTTCAAACAATTGATTCACAGATTACTTTTCTCCAACATCCAAGTGTGGTCAATTTACAATATTACTCACCCCCTGATTCTGAATTCGCACCTAGAAAAACTCAACCTAAAACACCCCGATCGTTTTTCCATAATGTTGAGCCAAATTTCCTACATCAAAGAAAATCCTATGCAAATAAGCACCCTGTAAAAGTTATTGATGATGTAGAAGAAGCAGAACAAGAATCAGACTTGACCACTGAAGCCACTATAGACAAGACGATCAACACATTAGAAAGTTATATCAAAGAAAAGGAATTACTAATCAAAGAAATTTGGAAAACTGTAAATCTTGATAAAGAAGAATTGAGCTTTCTCAAAAAACAGAGGGATGAGTTGTTTGAAAAATAATTGATAGAAACCTCAGATACCTTCTACTCTCAGAAATCTACCCAAGCTCAAGCTCCAGAACCAATTTTATTTAATCATATTAATGGTTTCGAGGATAGATTGGTCATTACAATTGACATAAAAGTATATGGTTATAACAACTATTCACTAGACGCTCAACTAGTTACAAGTGCAATGAATTATTGTGAAAAGTATGGTGCTATACCTTCCTATTTCTGGAAGCCAGTGAAAATAGTCTTTAGAGTTGTCAACAAGACTGAAATAAGGATCCAGTCCTTTGCTTCGGATTTTCCCATCATAATAAAATAAGTCAAAGTTCCTGTAAATATTTACTACTTTGACACAGGAGCAGGTGTCCTTCTAGGAAAAGATTTTGTAAATAGATGTTTGCCATTTACTGTTGGAGAAAATTTTGTACAGTTCACAATTCTCAATAAATCCATTTCAGTCCCTAGCAAATCCTCCTTTGAAGTAAAGATCGGATCAATAAAAACTTTGCCTCAGGTAGAAAGGTCTGCAGAAAAGGTTTCCAAAATACAGAAGATAGTAAACAATGTTGATAACAACGGTCTTCAAGCCATAAAGGAAATCAAAGAAAAGATTGAAAACTATTGTACTTCTGACTATCCTAATGCATTTTGGACTAGGGAGCAGTATTTTGTTGATCTTCCCTATAAAGAAGACTATACTGTCAGACCTCAAAAGGCTTCTGCTAACAACATGTCTCCAATAGAAATAGAATATTGCCAAAAATAAATTATTGAATTATTGCAGAGAAAACTGATTGAGCCTAGTCGAAGCCCTTGGGCTTGCCCTGCATTTTATGTTAATAAGCATAGTGAACAGAAAAGAGGAAAACTTAGGATGGTAATTAACTATAGAGCTCTGAATGTTGCTTTATTACCAATAAGATTTCCTCTTCCATATAAAGATATGCTATTTTCCAAAATAAGCAAATGCAATGTATTCAGTAAGTTTGATCTCAAGAGTGGATTTTGGAAAATAGGCATAACTCCTCAAGATAGGTACAAGACTGCATTTGTTGTCCCTCATGGACAATTCCAATGGAAGGTAATGCCTTTTGGGTTGAAGAATGCTCCCTCTGAATTCCAGAAAAGAATAGACGACATTTTCAACCACTTATCCTTTGTTATTGTATATATTGATGACTTGCTAATTTGTTCTCTAGATATTAAATCTGACGTAGCACATTTGAGAATTGTTTATGATCATTTGTTCAAGCATGGTCTAGTTCTCAGTAAAACCAAGCTATTTTGGGCAAAAACAAAGATTGAGTATATGGGATTAATTCTATCTCAAGGTTGCATAGAGTTACATGATCATGTACTAAAAGAATTATCTGAATTTCCTGATGAAATTCCGAATACAAAACAATTACAGAGATTTCTGGGTAGTCTCAACTACATCTGTCAGTTCTATGATAATCAAGCTAAGGATATAAGGATTCTACATAAAATACTAAAAGGAACACTACCATGGAATTCCAGTATGACTAAGGTAGTCCATCTTATCAAGCAGAAGATCCAAGATCTTCCCAGTCTGCATCTACCTGATGTCTCACTACCTTTGATTGTAGAAAAAGATGCTTCTAATGAAACTTGGGTAGCAGTTCTGTTACAGAATAGTAGTCCGCAAAAGGAAGAAGTTTCCATGTATACCTCAGCCTGTTTTACAAAACCAGAAAGCAAATATCCTTCCTCCCACAAAGAAATTCTTGCAGTTAAAAACATAATAAAGAAATTTTGGCTCTTTCTAAAACCTGCTCATTTCACAGTGAGAACTGATTTAAAGCATATGAATGACATGTTTTCTAACCAGCGTCTTTTGGTACAGGGAAATAACAGAATTCTAAGATGGAGTCTTTGGCTTGATGATTTTGATTTTGATATTCAATATAAGCTAGGTAAAGATAATTGCATTGTTGATTTGCTAACAAGAGAAGCAACCCCTAATCAAATCAGAGAAATAAAGATAATGGCATCAAGTTCATACATTGCACCTACAACCCCTCCTGGTTATCGTTGGGTCCTAATATGTAATAATTGTACATTTTATTATTGTTTTGATTGCTTGGAACACTGTATAAAATCCAACCCTGTTTGTATGATATTTTGGAAAGATGCGTACAAACCTACAATCATTGTATTCCAAATAACAACTATTTTGTTCAAAGTTCTAATATATATATATATATATATATATATATATATATATATATATATATATAT
>ML842459.1:30252-49956 GCA_009831015.1 Picea engelmannii | reverse complement strand
GTGATGTTCTTTTGGGCCAACCTTATTTATGGAAACGTCATGTTGTATATGAGTCTAGGCCTCGTAGTGTTATTATTACTTTGAACAGGAAATTGTACAGGATACCTGAGGCAGTCCCACCTAGTGTTATTTCCTTGATCTCTACTAAGAAATGCAAGAAGGTCATCTCTCAGACAGGGAAGTTTGTCTTCTTCACGCTTCGCTCTCAAAATAAGTGAAATATCACAGCCACATCCAGGGTCTCTGTGGCCGACATCTCCACACAACAGAAGCAAGTAGATAAGGTCATGGAAGAATAATCAAATATCATCTCCTCACCTATCGGGGTACCTCTACACTATCAGGTCAAGCACCTCGTCGATCTGACCCTCGACGCACCGCTGCCCAAGGGGTCAGTCTATCGTCGCTCTATATTAGAGAATGAGGAGATCAAGCAATAGATCTAAGCACTGCTCCACAAGGGGGGGCACATCCGTCCCAACTCATCACCTTGCGGGAGCCCAATCGTGTTGGTATAGAAGAAAGATGGAACTTGGCGACTCTACATTGATTACTGGGCTCTGAATAAAATCACATTCAGAAATTGGTACCCGATTCCCTGAATCGACGACCTCCTTGATCAACTCACGGGGGCCAAATACTTCAGTAAGATTGAGCTGAAGTACCACCAGGTCCCGATAGAACAAACAGATGTATCAAAAATCGCCTTCAAGTCAAAGGAAGGCCTTTTTGAATGGATGATCATGCCCTTTGGTTTGAAAAATGCTCCAACCACTTTCATGAGGATGATGGACGATATCCTATGACCATTCACCAATACTTTTGTAGTGGTGTATCTGGATGACATTCTCATTTATAGCAAGACGTGGGTTGAACACTTGCAGCATATTCAGCAGATTCTGCACACCCTGTGGCAGCACAAGCTATATGACAACTTGGAAAAATGCTCCTTCGGCATGGACAAGGTCCATTACCTTGGATACATAATTGATCAGCATGGTGTACATGTGGATCCAACCAAGATCCAAGTCATTCGTGACTGGCCAGCCCCAACCACACTCACTAATCTTCGGAGCTTCTTAGGCCTTGCCAATTTCTACCATAGGTTTGTGTTGGAATTATCCCATATTGCATGGACCCTCAGCCAAATAACCATGGGTGGTGGTAAGGATAAATTTGCGTGGGGTTGGTCCCAACAACAAGCGTTCGACAATTTGAAGCAACGCTTGTGCTTAGCCCCAATACTTTCACTACCAGACCTGTAGCAGCCATTTGAGATCGAGACAGATGCCTTTGACTATGCGGTGGGTGTCGTTCTCACTTAGCATGGCCACCCCGTGGACTATCATAGTGAGACACTATCATATGTTGTCCATAAGTACCCTACTTACGACAAAGAAATGTACTCCATTGTGCAAGCCTGTAGCCAGTGGAGATATTACATTCTTGGGAAGGAGGCAGTCATCCACACTAATCATAAGCCACTACAATTCATGCAGACACAAGGAAAATTGCAAAATGATCGCCATCAAAAGTGGTCAACATACTTGCAACAATTCCACCTCAACATCAAGTATAAAATAGGAAGCACCAATCGTGTCACTGATTGCCTCAACAGACCGCCAGTCACAGCACTCACCACGATGATAGACTCTTGTGGCCATGAGACCTCTAGATGGCCCCAACTCTATGAGGTAGACCCGGACTTCGCCACCACCTACCAAATGTTGGGTGCAAACGTAGTTGTCGATAATTTCCATCTTCAGGATGGGTTGTTGTGTCGTATGGGCCATATTTGTGTTCCATCAAGTGAGCGAGCGAAGCTGATCTGGGAAGCCCACTATAGTCAGGTGGAAAGACACTTCAGCATCGAAAAGACAGTGGTGATGCTACAAAAACATTTCTACTGGCCGAAAATTCAACAGGAGGTGAGCAAGTATATCAGGTCTTGCATTGCATGTGCTATTGCCAAACTGACCACTAAGAAACAGGGCATGTACACCCCTCTTCCTACTCTTCAAATGCCATGGGAATCCATCTCAATGGACTACATGTCGGGTGTCATGTCCACCAAGCGAGGAAATGACTGTGTTTTTGTGGTTGTTGATTGCTTTTCTAAGATGGCGATTCTGATTGTCTGCAAGAAGAACATCACAGGAGAGGCCACTGCCAAGCTCTTGTTTAACGAGTCTGGGTACATTTTGGAATCCCACAAACCATTGTCTCATATTGGAACAATCGATTTCTCAGCACATTATGGTCGAGCCTCTGGTCACTGCTGGACACCAAGCTCACCAAATCCACGGCCTTCCACCCCCAGAAAGATGGCCAAACCGAGGTCATAAATCGAATGATTGTGCATATCCCTCGCATGCATAATTCAAATCACCCTTGCACATGGGATGGGAGCCTTCCCTATGTCCAACATAGCTACATTCAAGCCCTGCATAGCTCAATTGGCCATATCCCTTTTCAAGTGGGGTTGGGATTCCAACCATTGGGTCCCATAGATGTTGCACTTCCCCTTGCGGTCACCTCGACCGACTCATCTCCTACTCCAACTGAAGCTGACAAAGCCACCCGGCTCATTGAGCAGATCCAGCACATCCGCCAAAAGGTTCAGGATATCCTATAGAAGTCCAATGACAAGTACAAGTAGCACCATGATCAACATCAGGTGCCACATAAGTTTCAGGTGGGCGACAAGGTTTGGTTGCACTTGCAGAAAGAACGCCTTACAGGACCCCATCGGAAGCTTCATCCACTCCGATATGGGTCATACACCATCACCAAGGCTATGGGGGATAATGATTTTGAGCTCAGCATTCGTCCTTTCCTTGGCCTGCACCCAGTGTTCAACGTGGATCTCCTTCGCTCTTATTTCCCACCATTATTGGACACCTCAGACGTAGCAGAACAGCCGACACTAACAGAGCTCAACCCTAACTACATACAACAAGAATACATCGATCATATTATGGACACACAGATCAAGTTCACTCGACAGCAAAGGATCCAGCTTTATTGAGTTGTCAAAGCAGGGCAACTTCTGCACCAAGGCAATTGGCTCACCCAAGGCCAAATTCAACAGAAATTTCCTCATCTTATGGGGGAACTCAATGCAATGGAGACCATTGCTTCCTAAGGAGGGAGGATTGATCCATGTGGATATCAATGGCCACCCACCTTTTCCAGCTGGCTCAAAACAGTTTTCTGACAATTTTGGCAATTTACTATTTTTAGCAGTTTTAACTTTTGGGGGCATTTTGAGGGCCTAAATGAATGTTTCTCGGGATTGATCTTCTCATTAATATCCTAAGGCATGATCGAGCCCCCAAAATGAATCTCCTCGACGATACCTTTCCAACGGGCTATGATACACCTAAAACGGAGATCGTATGCAAAAGTTACGACCCCAGGAAGTTGATGTACTAACTTACCCAGACGGGGCCCACATGACTTTTGGTACTTCATCTCCTAGGGTTAGGTTTTTAGATGTATAGGGTTTTGGGAATTATTGTTTATGGTAAAAAGGCCTTTAGATCCTCATTGTAATCATCTTCTTGCGAATGAGCGCAGTCGTCACATCTCTTCTCAAAGATAAACCGCCACCATTCCAGCAAGCTTGTTTCCATTGCATTTTACAGTTTCAACTTATTTCCTTATTGAATAGAAAACCAATTTTATTGTATCTCTGTTATTTTGTGTTAAGAACCTATTAATAATCTGTAGTCATTTTTTTCTGCTAATAAAATCCGGGTCAAGCACCATTACCATCCATAAAACTAAAACTAAAAGTATAAAAAAATGATAAAGTCCTAAAACACATAAAAGTTTAATAATTGTAAAAATCATGCAATAGAGATTTCATTCCTGTAACTTAGGGTATAGTTAGTTTAACTTTATTTTTAAGTTTTGCACTTACATTATTCACTCAACTTTTGTTTAATTTACATTTCACTTAAAAAGGAAAATACAACAAAATATAAGTTACAAAATACAATAAAAATCAAATATTGCAAAATTATAAATACAAGATTCATCCTTCGACTTCTATGTTGTTAGGGTCTAATGTGCTTTATTTTTGGGGCTTAAAACCCATGGTAACAGTCCCACCTCTTCCCGCCTAGCCTCTCGAGAGGTTGAAATGTTGGTTTCGAAACACTTTTGTTTCGACAATAAGACCATTATAATATATAACTTGCAATATTGTAGATAGAGCAATTGTGATGTATAATGTTCGATACTTTTATGCATGTGTTGCTTATTATTTCCTTGGAATGTTGGGAACAATAATTCTTCTGGAAACCATCAAACTACCATGATATTAAAACTTATTTGCATCCAAAACACCATGCAAGTGAAATCTTGTAACGTTAACCTTACACATGACCAAGATAGCCATGAAACAATGTTTGCATAGGACAAAATTAAAAAATACTATGCTGAAGAAAAAAATTTAGAGACCAATTCAGTTGCATTTTCTCTTCGAGGACCCCACCTAATAGCTATATAGTAGTTATAATCATAGGCTTCACAATAATTTGTGAGCTTTTTATATAGGTGAAAAACTTTGAGTCAACATCTAGCAACTCCACAGGAAGGTATGCTTATAGCAGGCTTAGAACTCAAAATATTTGGTTATTGTTTTGAAGTTGAAATTAAAGTTTGTTGGTGTCTTCTTTTTCTTGAATTTTTGCAAAAAAATTATGATGTGTTCTTGTGATTATTCACTCATGGAGGGAAGCATGGGAAAGAAAAAAGACGGAATAACTGAAATCTTCAAGTTTAAACATGACATCTATATGTGCAACAAGAACTACATAAGTATTATTGCGAACCAAAGGCTACTCATTCAACTTTGTTGTTTGTTTTAGAACAAATTAAGAAAAAATTTGCAAATAAACCATCATACCATCAACTTCATTTGATCAAGTTTGACTCAATACATAAAACCAAAACAACAACAAAATTTAAATCTAAAAAGCAATAGAAAGCAATAAAATTGTCCAAGCAATCAACCAAAAATATATATAGGAAACACTGAAGATTGTAAAATTAGTCAAGTTCAACATAGTGTTTCACATGTGAACCTTTAGTCATGTAAGAAAATAATCGCCCATCCAAGTCTTTCAACAAATAAGATTTATTGTTAATAACAGAGGCAATTATGTAAGGACCTAACAAAATCTTTTGAAATTTGGAATGCTTACCTCTGTCTACATGAGAAGAATCCCAAAGCAACACTTTTTCAACAGCTACAAAAGTAGTTTATTTGGCTTTCTTGTCAAAATATATTTTAACAGATTGTTGTCTCTTTTTTAGATTTTCAAGAGCATGGTTTCTTTGTTCTTCAAAAGCCAACAAAGCATTTATCCTCTGAGGGATTTCTGTAGAATTCAATTCTTCAGCCTGCAAAGTTAATCTAAGGGAAGTCGGCTCAAGTTCCACTGAAATAATATCTTCCTGGTCGTATAATAGTTGGAAAGGGGTATGGCCAAAACTAATTTTGGTGGTAGTTCAATCTGCCCAAAGTGCATAGATAAGAAGTGTGTGCCACTGACGAGGTTTGTCGTTTATAATGTTCTTTAGAATCTTAGCCATATTTTTGTTTGTGGACTCCACTTATCCATTTCCTTGTGAGTAGTAAGTGGATGAAGTAGAATGCTTCACCCCAAATTTATCAAGAAATTAGGTAAATTTTGCAGAAATAAAATATGGTCCATTATTAGAAATAATTTTGATTGGAAGACCAAAATGAGAGAAAATATTAGATTCCAAGAAAGTAATTACATGGTCATCATGTGCATGCTTGAGTGGTACAACTTCAGTCCACTTGGTAAAGAAATCTATTCTAGTTAGGATAAAAGTGTGTCTAGCCAAGGATGGAGGATTAATAGGACTAGTGAAATCTAATCCCCACTTTGAGAAAGGAAAATCATAGAGAACTAGTTGTAAAGGCATGGCATACAAATTTTTGCTACCTGCAAACTTTTGACATTCATTACAAGCCTGTGTAAATTTGTAAGCGTCTTTAAAAATTGAAGGCCAATAATATCCAGTTCTTAAAATTTTGAAAGCAATGGCTTTCACAACAAAATGACCACCAATATGAATGCCTAAATATGTTGATCCATGAATTTACTTTAACATTTTTGGGGTTGTTGTATCATCTATACAACATAACAACAATCCATCAGTAGTTCTACAAAAGAGTGAAGTAACCAAGACAAGATACTTAGAGGCTTCCAAACGAATCCTCCTACGAAGATAATTTTCAAGATTATTAGGACATTTTTGAAATTGAAAATAATAAATAATGTCCTTATACCAAGCATGTTTTGCTAACTCAAGATTTTCAGATTCAACAAGAAAAACTGCAGACAAAGCATCCTCGTCATTTTAAGAAGTAACCCCTGGTTCAAGATGTTGAGCCAAGTGTAAGGCTAGATCTTGTCCCTTGATTGTGTGAGAAGTAGTTATCGTGAAATCATGTTCTTGAGTTTTAGCAAGCCAATGTGCTAGTTTTCCTGAAAGATGAGTTTGAGAAAGCAAAAACTTGTCAACATGCAAATGGACTTTTACATGTGTGTGTTTATCTAGGATATAATGGTGAAATTTTTCTATAGCTTTTACAAGAGCATATGTATGCTTTTCAATCAAAGTATATTTAAATTCATCGTCAGATAAACTTTGGCTCATGTAAGCTATAGGTTGGTCATTATTTTGATCATATTTTTTGAAGAAGGATAGCATATATCACTTCATCAATAACATTGGTATAGATAATGAAATCTTTTTCAAAATTTGGTTTCACCAAAACTAGTGCAAAACCTATAGCTTTCTTGAATTCTACAAAAAAAAAATGGTGTCATCATTGTTAGAAATAAAGAGATGTGCTCGTTTTTCCACAGACAATATATCAATATTGTCACCCAACCATAGGCACAAAGGCCACCACTAAGCACCTTAACCTTGACAGACAGAATATTTTTGGAAGCAAACCAATAGCCAACCAAGGTAGCGCACCTTTCTCCAAGGCTAGTGCACCAAGAAATAATACCCAAAGACCAAGCAGAAAGTCCAAACCATAACCAAGAGAAAGTCCAAAACCATAACCAAGAGAAAGTCCAACCAAAAGCCAAAATCCAGTTGCAGCAATTGTTGTTGCACTCCCTCTCCAAACTTGCACACCACTAGTCTTATGCAGTTGTGAGTGAGTGAGTGTCAAATGAGCTCTAGCGTCCTCTATTTATATTGCTTTCTCTCAATTGACTGGGCCGACTTCTCTTTCTAGAGGCTAATAACTCAATATTAAATATTATTTTGAGTCGACTTGTCTTCTAGGGTTATTATCCAACGTTTAGGGTTTCTCTTGCCTCCAAGAATATTCTAGTCTTGTCAAAGGTTACATGTGGAGGTTAATACCTCCCACAGCTACCATAATATCAGCAATCGTTCCATGAGAATGATTGATCTTTCTTAAGCATATTATGAATTGGTTTAACCATTCTAGCAAAATCGGGAATAAATCTTCTAACAAAATTGATTTTTCCCATAAAATATTGAATCTCCTTTTTTGAAGTAGGAGCTTGAAGATTTTGAATGGTGACGACCCTCTCAGGATCAATACTAATTCCTAAAATAGAAACTATATGACCAAGAAGTTTACCCCATGTGAGACCAAAAATTGACTTTGTAGGATTAATGACATTCTAAACTTCCTGCAATATAAGAAAACTTTTCTAAGATGATCAAAATGACCTTGTTGGTTTCTAGAATAAATAGTTAAATCATTGAGATAGACTTTGAATAGCCCTCTAAAAAGTAGCACCTACATTTATTAAACCAAAAGACATTCTTTCATATGCAAAGGTGCCCCAATGAGTAGTAAATGTAGTTTTGTACTTATCTTCTCTCTTGATTCTGATTTGATTGTAACCTGAAAAACCATCAAGAAGGGACATCATTTGTGACCCTGCACTTGTTGCAAAATTAATTCCATGTTCGAAAGAGGAAAATTATCTTTTACACTTACCATATTATAAGCATGAAAATCAACACATATTCCGATATCACCATTTTTCTTTCATACTGGGACGAGGTTTGACACCCACTCATAATATTTAACAAGCAAGATAATGTGAGCATTGATTAATTTATCAACTTCCTTTTCGATGGTTGCTTCTAATGTAGGGTTAATAGGTCCTTTTTTTTGCCTAACTCGTTTTGCTTCTTCCTTGATATGAATAGCATGTTGTATGACATTAGGATCAAAACCACGAAGATCCTCATATGACCAGGTAAAAACATCCTTAAATTCACAGAATAACTCCATGAATTTTTTATTTTCTTCATTTCAAAATTGGGCTCCCGTATTTAAAACCTTTGGTTTATCCTAAGTTCCAATATTTAGAGAGACAGTATCACTAATATTTATGTTTTACTCCTCTTCTTCTATGGCTTTCTTATTACCAACATCACTTGACGAAATGAACTCTCTAGAGGAGTCATTCCTTTAGGAAATTTATTGTCTTCTAAGGATATAATTTTATTTTTCTCAAAAGGCTCATTTTGTAAGAAAGCACAGATGTTTTCATCATCAGGAAAGACTTGCCAAGATTCTACATTATTTGGAAAATGAGGACGATATACAGACATGAATGTACAATATGGTCTTTAAGGTAGCAACTCCCTTGAAGGATTTGCAGCAAAAACAACAAGCCTATCAACCATTGAATTCAAGTCTCTCCTGATATCCTTGTCGATGCTTAGCAAACATATCAGGAGCTCATACTTTTTTTTCGAACATTATTGTCTTTTACCAAAGCCAATGGTTGGACAAGTAGTTTCTTACTTTTGCTTGCTAAAGGCCACACCTTATTTTCAGAAGATGATTTTCTCAAATCATGTGCCATCAATTGACTTTCCCTTCGTAAGTCGTCCAAGATCTTCTTAAGCATTCTTCTTTATTGATTTAAGTCCTAGTCTTCTTCCTCCTCCATGGGGAGCCATTCTACATCAATTCCCCACTAGTTATAATCTTGTGGCCAAGATCACATTGCAATGAAAGCTTCTTTGTGATCCCTCTACACGACTTTAATAATCTAGTAGTTTTTGTGGGTTGTTCCTTAGTTCCATCGAGTCTTAGGTACCATGGGTTTTTGGGTTGCAATATAGACAACATATGGTCCCTAGTATGTTACCATGCTCCATTTATAAAGTATTTGGAAGACTTATTTTTATTGATCATGGTAACCGTCACGTAGCACCCTTGGGCCTGATCTTGGGAATCATTATGGTCGTGTGGTTATTCTTGGTTGCGGTGTTCATTATGATTTTCACTTCCTGATCCCCTTTATGGTCCCAATATTGACCTTGGTTCCTCAAATTGTGCTTGCAGTTGTACCAATATGCTTGTTGGTACTAGATTCCCAACAAAAAATGTAGTGATTGAATTTTCGTAGGTTTACATCCTTTGTTTTAGATGGGGTCTTCCTAGTGGACCATCAATCTTGCTTCCCTAACTTTGTTGCATGTTGTTTGGCCTCCTTAATATTCTTGTAAGTGCATTCCTCCTTGTATTTCACTTTATCATATAGGATTGGCTATATCTCTATATCCATATTAACAACTTCACAATATGGATTTCGACCCCTTTCTTGGACATATCTTCAAAGGTTAGACCTATTTCCGCCTTATACACACTTGGGATATCATGGAAGAAATATTCAATCCACTTAGTGTGTCCCTAGGCGCAAGTATTGATTCAAGGTGTTGTCACTTGATCCTCAACTCCTTCGTCTAGGCCAACTCCTAGCGAAGCCAAGGAGGGTAGTCCCTAATAAAAATACTATGGCTTTTAAACTACTCTAAGCTAAGAAATCACTCTAGGAGTTTATTGCAGAATAAAACATGAAGCATTCAACATATTCATTCGTCAGATAAGATAATCAAATAACACAGATGTCTAATCAAGAAAGATAAATGCATAATAAAGTAAGGATACAATATCTGCAAGATTTATACAATTATTAGACAATCACATTGAGAAAGAAATATTGTTCATGAACATGAAAGATGTAACCATAAAACCAGTGTCTTAAAGGTATCGTGGGCAGTTGTTGAACGTTTGTTTTATTAGGGTTTATTGAAAGTAGATTAATGAAGATGTGTGGCCTCTTTAGAAGTTGTCCTTTTGTTTAGAAATTTACTAAGAACCTACCAAAGCCCTAAGGCTTCACCAGTAAGTTCAATGAAGGTATCGGATGTCCAACACGGGGAGAACCTAGATCTCAAAGTTTATGTTTGACTTCACACACTCCCTTCATGCGGTTTCCCTTGCATCAAGACAACTACTATTAAGGTTTCCCTAATTGAACTACTCCACACTAACAAGTCTGGTTTTGATGAATCCAAGGATTGAGCTAGGCTCGCAAGGGTTTAGAGCATACACCAGGAATTGCATGGAAGGTTTGTTTTAAAACTTGAAAAAAAAAATGAAAGTAAATAGCAGAAAACTTGAAAGGTTTTCTAATTACTAGAAACGAAATTGAAATCTAAGCTAACATGAAGGTTACTTTGCTTAAATGCGTGAAGTAGTGATTGCTTTGAAAGATTAACTTCCTTTAAGTTTGTGTGTTTGAAAGAAAACAAAGCAACAAAACTTTGAAAGGAAAAGAGAAACAAGCACACAACACCACCTATCCCACTAAAGGGAATGAAGAAACTGGGCACTAGAGGTCCATTTTTCTTAAACCTATTACAACTTGAGAGGATGAACTCTCTTTTCTCTTTTATGATTTGGATACTTATAGAATGGATCAATATACTAAACAACTATTACAAAAGAGACTTTTTTTAGTCTTCGTCTTAAAGGGTCCAACTCGGGGTGAAGGATCTTCAAATTTGGCTCAAAAATCGTCAAATTCCCTCTTATGTTGTGACGAACCTGGTAAAAACCAACAAACAAAGTTTATTAGATTATGGCAGAAAACAATATAAATAAGTATGAAAAAGATGAACAAAATTTATCAAGCTTTTTCAATAATTTTGTATGCAAATAAAAAGAAAATTTGGGGTTTTTTAGAGACTTTTAATGATGCTAACTAAGCCCTCTTGGATGCTTTTTGTTGGTTGTCCTCAAACAGCAACCTAAAACAGCCAAATGACTAGATATGAAATGCAAATAACTAGCAACTTTCTGACTTAAGATTAGACAATAAAATTCAGAAAATTGCAAAATGTAAAACTAGATCTAGTCTTTTGATTTAGATATAAATTCAAACTAGATCTAACTTGTGCATGTAATGCTAGATAATAAAAACAACCTTTAAACTTAGATCTAGCTAATCATGAAACCAAAAGGAAAAGAGAAGGGAAAAGATGTTTTTTTTTTTAGAGCCTTTACTTGAGCTTGTGAATCCTTGGGCTATGGGGTCCCTTTTGGTGTGAAGAAGAGGGACGAATGTATTTTTCGAACTTCTTAGGAGAAACCAAAGATGCAACCAAGCTCTCTTGATTCTCCAAGAATGGGTCTTGTGTGATCCAAACACCTCGCAAGTACCTGCAAAAATATTGGTGTTTCCTACAAAAGAGACTTCATTTCACGTTAGTTTAAACAAAAACATAACATGTAATACAAGCATCAAATGTAAATAAACAAATAGATAGATTAACAAACAAGTTTAATCCATCTACTCCAATTGAATAACAATATTCTTACCATTAGCCAATATGCAAGTACAAGAGAGAGTTTTAGAACAATATTACCTCATATACCAACGTTCATCCACACATCAAAACCACACACCAATAGCTTGACCTCCAAAGTCTCTTTGATTCAATAACAAAAGTATTATGATATCATCAAGCTGCCCAAGATCCAACTCGCTCAAAGGAGGAGGGTCGAGCTTGATTCATACAATTTCAGGTGAGAAATCCAAGGCAACTGTGCATAGGAGAAGAGGAGTGGTGCATGGGAGAAGAGCAACGGTGCACTAGTGAGGTGGGAGATGAGTGGGGTGAGAGGTAGGTGGAGTGGAGTGATGTGAGGGTGTGTGGGAATGAATTGAGGATGAAGGAGAGTTAAGTGAGGGTGGTATGTGAGGGTGAGGTCGAGTGGTGCCTTGGGATTAGCGTCACTCAAGGATAGTGCGCCAACTATAGGAGGAGGTGTGCATAGTTTCCTTGGGATCTCCTGCCTCCTGCCATGCCATCTTGACTATACGCCTTTACTAGGAGAAGGACTTTCCAACTGTACCATGGACTCCGGAGACGAAAAAACGTGTTTCCGACATGTTTTTTAAGTTTTAACAACTCCCCTAAAATTTAGAAAATTAATTAAAATGTCATTTTTTTACCTTTTTGAGAGCAAATTACATTTTTGAGTGATTAAAATCACTTGTTTGTTGCAACAAAGGGGGAATAAGGGTTTAGGGGGTGCCCTGGCTTACAAAACGACCACAAATATGGCATCTGACAATGACTAATGACATTTTTAGGACTTTATTGACCTTTACATTAAAAAAAAATCATTTTACAGGAAATTTTTTATTTGACTAAAACATTAAAAAAAACCTAAGGGGGACTTAGCGCAATTTCCATATGACTAGCACATACTCCAACTTTCGAGTAGATTTGAGTGAAAAAACTTAGAAATTATTAATCACCTGATAGGCAAGAAATATTTAACAAATGAAAAAAAAACACTCTAGAGTACATGCTCGTGCACAGGTCTTAGGTGGCCAATAGTCTTTTACACATTTCATGCTCAAGTCATTTATTATAATGCCTCGAACGGATGGAAATGCAGAAAAAGTGTGGTTTGATAGACTTGTTGAATTTCCGAACACTGAATTCTGAGCATCTTACTGCTCAGTCTTTGGCGGCTCATCTGCAAATCCAGCTAGTGCAACTTGGTGGATAACATTGGCTCCATATGGGAACGTGTGCTTGATATTTTTTATAAAAAGGAGAGCATACGAGAATCCTAAATCCGTGACCTACATCACAAATGTCTCGCTAAAAACAACATAAGCAACACATGTATATGAAAACCAACAATTTAAGATACAAGTTACACTAATAATAGAAGAAAATGAAAAATATTGTAGAAATAAAATATAAAGAGGAAGGGTTACATAGATATGTTACAAGGGATGCCCCCATGGGAATCAGATGTCATCATTCAGAAGCAATTTGAAAATTTGTCTGCTCACTAGTAGATTTAACCTTTCCACTGCCCAACTGGATGAAGTAGAAAATACATGAACCAGCCATGTCATGGATGAAACAAGACGTCATATGTCTGAATAATCCTTGTCCGAGATGACTTGTTGAAGATCCTTTTCCAAGATTTATCAACTTGGAGTCTTTCCTGGGAATATACCACCCAAGAAACATGTGTTTTTCTTTATTCCACCAAACTTTGAAGTTTGGTAGGTCTTGTAAAATTTGTATGAAGCTCTCCATTGGATTGTCATGGTGGAAGGCCAACCACTACTCATAATGATCCAGAATTGATAAACTGAATCTATATTTCAATTTCAGATTTATCTGTCATTAAGTCATATGATGGTTGAGATACTGGAACCAGAACTGTCAAGGAATATGCTTCACTGATTATTTCAAGATCATCACAATTGTCGAAGTTCTTCTCTGAGGAGATGGGTTTCTCGAGAGGAGGATTGAGTGTTGAATTATCTGGATTTCCAATTACTTCAAACTCAATTTCCTTTGTTTCATCCTGATCAATTACTGACTCATTTGTAGGCTTTTTTGAAATTTCCAAGTGAAATTCCTTTTCTTGCTCAGTGTGAAGCTTTGGCTCTATAAGGTCTGAATATTCAATATAAGCTTATGCCACTGCAAGGCAAGTTTGCACGGACTTAAACTGCATTGCATGGATAAATTCCATGGCCTGAATGACATCTTCAAGCTTCTCATTAGATTCTAGTAAAGCACTTTTATTATCTGAACTGACTGTCGTTACATCCAGAGATTCCTTCTCCTTCCATTTTTCCATAAAAGCATCAATCAATTGGTTATCCTTGAGCTCTGTGAACCAATAAAGATCATCATAATCAAAGGATAAGACAAACAAATTCATTTTTATATCTTCATATAAGGAATTGCAACACCATTTATTGAAGCAAAGGGAAACTCTCTTAACATGACGTCTAGCATCAATAACATTATTACTTTGAAAACAAGGCAAACTTTGTAAATCATTTTATGGAATCACATGTGGATAACCACTTATTGCAAAAAAATCAATAGGTCTATAAAGATCATGCATTTCCAAACTAAATTTATTAAAAAACAAAAAAAATTAACAGAAATGGATTGGGACCCAAAAATTGATAAGGATCCTACCAGAAGAAAGTTTGGCTAACCTCCTCCAAAAACCCTTTATGTTTCAAGGATGAAGCTAAGAAAACCGTGAATTCCTCCTTGCAGAATACTTTGTCAAATTATTTGAAGTGGAGTCGTGAGATGATCAAGTTTATTCTAAACAAACAAGAAGCATCAAACAAAGCAAAAAATCAAAAGGAAAACAAAATTCGTACTCTGGGAATAGAAAGATGTATCCCCGACAACGATGCCAAAAATGTTGTCGCCTTATACACACTTGAGCTATCGTGGAAGAAATATTCGATGCACTTAGTGTTTCCTTGGGGGAAAGTATTCAGCCAAGGTGTTGTCACCTGATCCTCGACTAATCCGTCTAGGCCAACTCCTAGTGAAGCCAAGAGGGGTAGTCCCTAACAAAAATATTGTGGCTTTTAAGCTACTCTAAGCTAAGAAACCACTCTAGGAGTTTATTGCAGAATAAAACATGAAGCATTCAACATATTCATTTGTTAGATAAGATAATCAAATAACACATATGTCTAATCAAGAAATATACATGCATAATAGAGTAAGGATACATGCAATATTTATACAATTATTAGACAATCACATTGAAAAAGAAATATTTCTCATGAACATGAAAGATGTAACCATAAAATCAGTGGCTTAAAGGTATCATGGACAGTTGTTGAACGTGTGTTTTATTAGGGTTTATTGAAAGTAGATTAATGAAGATGTGTGGCCTCTTTAGAAGTTGTCCTTTTGTTTGGAAATTTTTCGAGAACCTATCGAAGCCCCAAGGCTTCACCAGTAAGTTCAATGAAGGTGTCGAATGTCCAACATGGGGAGAACCTAGATCTCAAAGTTCCCATCTGACTTCACACACTCCCTTCATGCGGTTTCCCTCGCATCAAGACAACTACCATTAAGGTTTCCCAAATTGAACTACTCTACACTAACAACTCTGGTTCTGATGAATCCTAGGATCGAGGTAGGCTAGCAAGGGTTCATATCATACACCGGGAATTGAGTGGAAGGTTTATTTTAAAACTTGAAGAAAAAAAAACTGAAAGCAAATTGCAGAAAACTTGAAAGGTTTTCTAATTACTAGAAACGAAATTGAAATCTAAGCTAGCATGAAGGTTACTTTGTTTAAATGCATGAAGTAGTGATTGCTTTTCAAGATTAACTTCCTTTAAGTTTGTGTGTTTGAAAGAAAATAAAGCAACAAAACTTTGAAAGGAAAAGAAAAACAAGCACACAACACCATCGATCCTCCTAAAGGGGATGAAGAAATTGGGCACTAGAGCCCCGCTTTTATTAAACCTACTACAACTTGAGAGGATGAACTCTCTTTTCTCTTTTATGATTTGGATCCTTACAGAATGGATCAATATACTAAACAACTGTTACAAAATAGAATTTTTTTAGTCTTGGCCTTAAAGGGTCTAACTTGGAGTGAAGGATCTTCAAATTTGGCTCAAAAATCGTCAAATTCCCCCTTATGTTGTGATGGACCTGGTAAAAACCAGCAAACAAAGTTTATTAGACTATGGCAAAAAACAATATAAAGAAGTACAAAAAAGATGAACGAATTTTATCAAACTTTTTCAATAATTTTTTATGCAAATAAAAGGAAATTTGGGGGGTTTTAGGGACTTTTAATGATGCTACCTAACTCCTCTTGGATGTTTTTTGTTGGTTGTCCTCAAAAAACAACCTAAAACATCCAAATGACTAGATATGAAATGCAAATAGCTAGCAACTTTCTAACTTAAGATTAGACAATAAAATTTAGAAAATTGCAAAATGTAAAACTAGATCTAGTCTTTTGATTTAGAAATAAATTGAAGCTAGATCTATTTTGTGCGTGCAATGCTAGATAATAAAAATAACATTAAACTTAGATCTAGCTAATCATTCAACCGAAAAGAAAAGAGAAGGGAAAAGAGAATTCTGATTTTTTTTAGAGCCTTTGCTTGAGCTTGTGAATCCTTTGGCTATGGGATCCCTTTTGGTGTGAAGAAGAGGCAATAATGCCTTTTTAAAACTTCTTAAGAGAAACCAAAGATGCAACCAAGCTCTCTTGATTCTCCAAGAATGGGTCTTGTGCGCTCCAAACACCTCCTAAGTACCTGCAAAAATATTGGTGTTTCCTACAAAAGAGACTTCATTTCACGTTAGTTTAAACAAAAACATAACATGTAATACAAGCATCAAATGTAAATAAACAAATAGATAGATTAACGAACAAGTTTAAACCATCTAATCCAATTGAATAACAATATTCTTACCATTAGCCAATATGAAAGTACAAGAGAGAGTTTTAGAAAGATATTACCTCATATACACACATTCATCCACACATTGAAACCACACACCAATAGCTTGACCTCCAAAGTCTCTTTGATTCAATAAAAAAAAGTATTGCAATATCATCAAGTCACCCTAGCTCCTACTCACTTAAAGGAGGAGGGTCGAGCTTAATTTATACAATTTCGGGTGAGAACTCAAAGGCAAGTGCACATAGGAGAAGAGGAGTGGCGCACTAGTGAGGTGGAAGATGAGTGGGGTGAGAGGTAGGTGGAGCGGAGTGATGTGAGGGTGTGTGGGATTGAAGTGAGGGTGAGTTCGAGTGAAGTGAGGGTGGTAGGTGAGGGTGAGGTCGAGTGGTGCCTTGGGATTAACACCACTCAAGGATAGTGCACCAACTATAGGAGGAGGCGCGCATGGGTTCCTTGGGATCTGCTCCCTCCTGCCATGTCATCTAAACTATGTGCCTTTACTAGGAGAAGGGATTGCCAACTGTACCATGGACTATGGACATGGAAAAACATGTTTCTGACATGTTTTCTAAGTTTTATCAACTCCCCTAAAATTTAGGAAATTATTTAAAATGTTTGTTTTACCTTTTTGAGAGCAAATTACATTTTTGAGTGATTAAAATCACTTTTTTGCCTCAAGAAAGGGGGAATAAGGGTTTAGGGATGATATGGCTTAGAAAACGACCACAAATGTGGCATCTGACAATGACTGAGGCCAATTTTATGACTTTATTGACCTTTACATTAAAAATTATTTGTTTTATGAGAAAAATTTTATTTGACTAAAACATTAAAAAAAAACTAAGGGGGACTTAGTGCAATTTCCATATGACTCGATAGACATGACTTAGCATGAACTCATATACATTTAGAGACTAGACATTGGTTATACCATGCCAAGGCCTAACCACCAGCGCATACTCTAGCTTTGGAGTAGATTTGAGTGAAAAAACTTAGAAATTATTAATCGCCTGATAGGCAAGAAATATTTAACAAGTGAAAAAAAAACACTCTAGAGTACATGCTCGTGCCTAGGTTTTAGGTGACCAATAGTATTTTACAACTTTCATGCTCAAGTCATTTATTAGAATGCCCCAAATGGATGGAAATGCGGAAAAGGTGTGGTCCTATAGACCTGTTGAATTTCTTAACACTGAATTATGAGCATCTGACTGCTCAATCTTTGGCATCTCATATGCAAATCCAGCTAGTGCAACTTGGTGGATAACATTGGCTCCATATGGGGACGTGTGCTTGATAGTTTTTATAAAAAAGAGAGCATGCGAGAATCCAGAATCTGTGACCTACATCACAAATGTCTCGCCAAAAACAACATAAGCAACACATGTATATGAAAACACACAATTTAAGATACAAGTTACACTAATAATAGAAGAAAATGAAAAATACTTCAGAAATAAAATATAAAAAGGAAGGGTTAGAGAGATATGTTACAAGGAATTCCCCAATGGGCATCAACTATGATCATTGAGAAGCAATTTGAAATGTTGTCTGCTCATTGGTAGCTTTAACCTTTCCACTGTCCAACTGGCTGAAATAGAAAATACATGAACCAACCATGTCATCGATGAAACAAGACCTCAGATGTTTGAATAATCCATGTTCGGGATGAATTTTTGAAGATCTTTTTCCAAGATTTATCAACTTGGAGTCTTTCATGGGAATAGACCACCCAAGAAACATGTGTTTTTATTTATTCCACCAAACTTTGAAGTTTGGTAGGTCTTGTAATTTTTTTATGAAGCTTTGCATTAGACTGTAATGGTGGAAGGCCAACCACTGCTCATAATGATCTAAAATTGATAAACTGAATCTATCTTCCAATTTCTCATTATTTGTCATTAAGTCATCTAATGGTTGAGAGTCTGGAACCAGAACTGTCAAGGAATCTGCTTCACTGATTATTTCAAGATCATCACAATTGTCAAAGATCTTCTCTGAGGAGATGGGTTCCTCGAGACGAGGGTGGGGAGTTGAATTATCTATATTTTCAATAACTTCAAACTCAATTTCCTTTATTTCCTCCTAATCAATTATTGACTCATCTATAGGATTTTCTGAAATTTCCAAGTGAAATTACTTTTCTTGCTCACTGTGAAGCTCTGGCTCTATAGGGTCTAAATATTCAATATAAGCTTCTACCTCTGCAAGGCGAGTTTACATAGCTTTCAACTGCATTGCATGGATAAATTCCATGGCATGAATGACATCTTCAAACTTCTCATTAGAGTCTAGTGAAGCACCTTTATTATCTGAACTGACTGTCTTTACATCTGAAGATTCCTTCTCCTTCCATTTTTCCATAAAAGCATCAATCAATTGGTTATCCTTGAGCTCCGTGAACCATTCAAGATCATCATCATCAAAGGATAAGATAAACAACTTCATTTTTATATCTTCATATAAGGAATTGCAACACCATTTATTGAAGCAATGGGAAACTCTTTTAACATGACGTCTAGCATCAATAATATTCTTACTTTGAAAACAAGGCAAATTTTTTAAAGCATTTTCTGGAATCAAATGTGGATAACCACTTATTGTAAGAAAATCAATATGTCTATAAAGATCATCCATTTCTAAACTAATTTTTTTTTAAAGTAGAAAAAACTAACAGAAATGGATTGGGACCCAAAAATTAATAAGGATCCTAGGAGAAGAAAGCTTGGCTAGCCTCCTCCAAAAACCCTTTCAGGTTCAAGGATGAAGCTAAGCAAACCGTGAGTTCCTCCTTGTGGAATACTTTGTCAAATTATTTGAAGTGGAGTCACGACATGATCAAGTTTATTCTAATCAAACAAGAAGCATCAAACAAAGCAAAAAAGCAAAAGGAAAACAAAAGTCGTACTCCGGGAATAGAAATATTTATCCTCGACAACAGCGCCAAAAATGTTGTCGCCTTATACACACTTGGGCTATCGTGGAAGAAATATTCAATCCACTTAGTGTTCCCTTGGGGGAAATTCTTAAGTCAAGGTATTGTCACCTAATTCTCGACTCCTCC
>ML842459.1:0-10799 GCA_009831015.1 Picea engelmannii | reverse complement strand
AAGTTATTTGCTTATTTAGCCATCATTGACTTCGTCAATAATAGCATTTGTATTTGCTCATATATTGAATCAAAGATAGTCATTTATTTGATGAAGTACTAACCCATTGCAAGCACATATTCTAGTTGTTTCTGTTTTGTCTCACAAACAGGTGCTTCAGCAGTGGTTCTTGTGACTATTTTCGGCATCAATCTGTGGAAGGGTTTCCTTATTGACTTTACCTTATCCTTTGACCTTCCTTTATCCAGATTGACTTTAGGGACGTCTCCCTTGGATTTGCCCTCCTGAATAGAAAGAGCCCCCCATCGAGGTGACAGTGGGTGGGGGAAGCTCCTGTTACGCCGGTTTTCTACCCTTGACTCAAGCTATTTAACCTTTCCTACAAACCGTGCGATAACAGTCCTCATCATGCCCTTCTTTCTTGCAATGCTTGCAAGAGGGCTTCTCTTCCTTTCTTACCACTAAATTTGCCTTCTTTCCATTCCACTTCCTTTTGTCCTCTTTCCTTGAAGATGATTCCCTTGATACACCAACCCATGTTTTCTTTGCTTCAATGTATGTAGCTTGAACAGAAACCTCATCAAGATTAGTAGGTCCAAACATGAATACAATGTTTTGAATATGTGCAGGTAAACCTCTTATATACTTCATAAGAGTTTCTTGGGTATGTAAAGGAATATCTAACATTAATGCCATTTTACAAAAACCATATGTGTATTCTTGCATTGTTTGTCCTTTTCTTAGTTTAAGACCTTGCCATTCAATTAAAGCCTTCTCTTTATAATCCAAAGAATAGAATTGCTTTCTAAGTGCATAAATAAAACTTTTCCATGATGGAAATACATTACCCACTTGTTACGTGTCATTTTTCAACTTGCTTTGCCACCAGATGAGTGTTGTGCTTGCAAGTCTAAGCGATGCCAATTTGATTTGAGTGGCCTCATCTTTGATTTGTTGCACACTGCAATAAGTCTCCATCTGTCTGACCCAATTATCAAGTCTCTCTGCATTGACTTCACCATCATACATAGGTAATTCAAATTTCACATCAAGTTTTAGTAAAGGCATTTCTTGTTTATGTTTATGGACATGTTTTCTTGCGGTGCTTTTAGAACTTGAACTTGAAGAAGATTGAGAAGAAAGAGGTGAAGGAGGAATTTGAGGAGGATCCTCTCCTTCTTCACTTTTGACCTTTGGAGATTCACCCAAATTCAGTCTCTTCCATTCCAAGTAACCCTCATACAAAACCTTCATCATCTCCAACACGACGAAGAAAGTTTTTTGAAACTCTTTCTCATCATGAGAAAGTCCCTCTTCCGATGCCATCTTCTCACTTTGAGAAGTTCTCTTTCTCAATCCAATCAATCGATTCTCTTCAACAAGATCGCCTTCACCACAATTCAAATTTTCCCTGGTAATCAAGCAAACTCAAAAACCAAACGTCAACTAGCTTTGATACCACTTGATCCGAAAAGATCTTTTAAACGACAATGCTTGAGTTAATTTGCATGAGTTAAATTACCCTTTAGAAACTTAATGAAAGATGAAGAATCAGAGATTCAACATGGCATCCATATAAACATATACAAATATGAACATAAGCATGAAGAACAACAAACCATAAAACACCAAAGTGATAACGAAGTTCAGCAATCTCGCCTATGTTTCTGAGCCTTTGTCTCAGTGGGTGAGGCTTTCTTATTTATGTTCAAAGCTTTAAAATAACATCATGATAGTGCCAAAAGGATTACAAACTAATCTGGTCTTGTTCTACCAAATATCTGGAACTGAACAAAACTGACGACATTGAAATCAGATGAACGGAGCTCCCAAAAATGGCCCGCAAAAGTGCTCTTCTCAATGGCTTCCCTGCATAAAAATGGCTTTGGCTCAATATTTCTTCAACATAAACATGTTCTGAACCTCCCCCATGGCTCCAAGAATCTCTGGTTTATATAGGATAGAAGTGGGTAACAACCTCCCAACTTCTCCCTAAGATCTCGCCTCAAAAAGGGCCCAATATCCCCCCAAAATGACCAAAATCCCACAAAAATGCTGAGAAAATCAACAAAAATCATAATACAAGGTGTTAAACCCACTTTTGAGCAATTAATCAGGGCGCAACCCCTATTCGTTGGCTCCTGGTCACTTGGCACGCTCCATGTGGCCAAGCGCCATGTGTTGGCCCCTTATCCCTTAGCTCTCAGACTTTGGTCATATGTGCTTGGACCATGTGGCCATGGCTTAACCCCTTTCCATGCGCTAATTGTATAGCCCCGTCATTTAAGCCAATGGTTACGCCCTTGGTCGGCTGGCTAGCCTGGCCGACTAGGGCCAACCTCTGTATACCCGCGCTAACAAACAATGAAATAGTCTGGGTCATATGGGATTAGGTCCGTGACCGAGGCTAGCTGGAATGACTATACTCTATAACCTCCGCGTCGATGGATAAAGGTCTAGACACATTACAACGATCGTATGGATAATTATGTCGGGGGCTGGGGCTAAGCCCCATCCCTTATTCCACCCATATTACAATACATTTCACTTTAAATACAAGCCGCAGACTATAGTTAACAAGAACTATCACGGGCGGGCGGGCTGGCCAGCCTGGCCCTGCCAAGTCGCTTCCATCCACGCCTGAGGTTGCGGGTTCAAACCTCATAGAGTCCAATAATTTTTCCATAACCAATGAACCACTAAATGGGTGCCACGTGGCAGCCCATGATTGGGCCACGTGGCACCATGTTATTCGTTGAAAACATGCCACACGTCAATCTCCCATTCATCCACCTGTTTGCTCAGGTGTCAGCCCAATCAACAACCAACTGTACTTGCCACGTGTCGTACGGACCTACCATGTCATCCATACGAACGTGCCACCCTTGCAGTGGTGACACGTGTCACTCCCTTATTGGTCCACCTGTCTGTCCACGTCAGTGCCAATTGTACCCTGCCATGTCAGCTGTATGGACGTACGACCTATACTATCGACTGCCACGTGGCACTGTACGAACTATATAGTCAACATCTTTTTTGCCTGCTTGACGAAATGAACAGACTGCGATATCTAGAGCATACGACATCCGTTTGAGCCCATTCAAGTTGCGTTGGATTTGTATCGATGAGGCCTACACAAACATCTGTTTTGAAGCCATTCTGAGCACTTTTATTTTTAGGCCTACCTGGACCCATTTTGGTCCCAAGATCCAATTCTAGATCATTAGAAGAAGACACAGTGCTTTATCAGTTGAGAAATAAACACATTTCGGTTTCTAGGGAGCTAAATCATAAGTTGGAGGGGTTGGGGTTAAATCCTTTCCCTTTTTCTAACAAAAAGGGGAGGGGGAGAAGATCCTACCTTTCAAAAGCTCAGTCCAGGGCTGCCATGGATATGGCAGTCAGACTCCAATTATCCATCACTAGGTCCCTTAGAGCAGTGCAAACCCCGGAGAGGGCTTCAAAATGAAAATATTCTCTTTCAATTGTAGGTATGTGGCAAGCCCATCGAAGAAAATTGCTTGCCATAGGCTGGTGGAGTCTACTCAGATGAACATTTTGATGCTTCATGATGCATAAGCAATCTAGCTCCAAAACCTAGCAATTTTCCTATGTTTTTATTTTCTCTAGAAGAATTGCATAGGATGAGGTTAATTGGATCGAGATTGGAATTATGTAATTGAATATGTTTAATAGGCAGATTCGAGACTTGTGGGAGCATTTTGAGAGATATTAGGATGAATGAGATATCCTAGAGATCTTTTGGGGATATTGAGGATTTGTGGATCTAGAGAGAGATCATAGGAGTGTTGAGTGGATCTGAAACTGATTTGGTTTCAGGATCCTCTGTTTTAAAATATTGTAATCCTGTAGAAGAGGTAGTGGCCATTAAACGAGGAAATTAGGCCAAAGGAGAGGTTTGAGAGTGAAAAACCAAGTATGGCTAGAAGGCCAAGAGGGCATAGAGTTGCCTCATGTAAATCTATGTAAAGTAGTTTACATTCTGATTAATACAAAAGGGTGAAATACTCTATTTCTAAGTATGAATGATTGTTGGAATCCTCTGATGATTGTTTTGTGATTATTTAAGCCTCTATATATTGTGTTAATAAGTGATTGTAGGTGAACTTGAAGGTTTAAACCTATTTGATGGTTTTAGCATTTAAACAATGAAGAATTCCCTTCACAATTGGTATTGCAGGTTTCAACGAAAGGAGTCTCGATTAAAAGTGAATCCTCTCTATAATTTGAGTAGAGAGCTTGGACTATGATGATCATCGACCACTGTAAGGATCGATGATCCAATTCTTCTCGAAGGAGGTAACTGAGGTAATCAAAATTGTCCAAGTTGTGGAGTAAAGTTACAGGTGGCATCTTCCATGGAAGATTGACTTTGGACCGTTAGATGAAGAGTTGAGGTGGAAGGTCAAATCTAATGAAAACCGCCAGATCTCATTACAAAGCCTAGAGTAATCCCAGACGTGGAATAGTGTGAGAGATTTAGAAGCAATCTCAACCATCATAACGTAATCGAAAGGAGATCTATGGTGGTAAGCCTTTTCACATTTGGAGTTGCCTGAGTGTTAATGGAAAAGTCAACATGCAAAAAATATAGATCGTGACAAGTGTTGTGGTTCGACCCTCTCACATTTATTTTTGCATGTGGAAAAATACCTTTTCACATTTGTGAAAAGGAAGCCCTTGGTTATGAGGTTTTGGTCATATGGTAGGAAGGATTACATAGGGGAGAGTTGGCACTAAAAGTTGGTAGAACCCTTCGTATAAGCTCATGGTTCAGGTCGTTGGTTGTATGGACAAATAGGTAAGCGCCTAGGGCTTAAGTATGTTATCGAGTTAAGTGCCCCATGATTAGCTCGTGGTTATAGGTTATGGTCACCTGGTACAAAAGAGAAAACGCTTTTGAATCGAGTTAAAGGACAAGACCTTCACACGTGGTTGAAAGTCGTTGGTCCCAAACAAAGGTTCTATGGAAAAGGGAGCTAGAGAAGGGGTATAGAGCTACACACATTTGTATTAAACCTTGGTCATAACGCACAATTCTATTAGGAAAAGGCTATGATATAACGCCCTGCAACATTGTTATTGCAGGGAATGCATTAGAGAGCAATTTAATTACTCAATCTGATCCAATGGAAGTACAAGGAAAAGTAAGAGGCAAAGATCATATATGAAGGAGAATCAATCCATTACATGCGATTGATTTAGGAGGGTGACTTGATCAAAATTTGAAGAAGAGTAAGTTGTAGATAGATCCTTGGGACACCCCTTTGTGTGTTTGATGGTTAGCCAAGACAATTTTGAGCTACCATAACTGTGGGTATAGACCGATAGTGCATCACTTTAGGAGACCTTGGGTGATGTAATCTTGGTTGTCCCTCTTTTGTAGAAACTTTTCAAACGATGGAATTTCATTTGGTTGGATGCAAAAGAGCACTCAAGGGGTTTGGCCATGGGATGGAGGTCCAGGTCTATCAAGCTAGTAAATTCTTGGGATTTTGACTCAGGGTTTGGTATGTCAGTCTGTGTCAAGGACATAGGCAGATGTTTCATGATTTTAAATGTCTATGGCCTTTCACAAGAGTGCATCCAGTTATGGGACAACTTTTTAGACAAGTCCTTCACAAAGGAAGAGAACGTCATCCTTGGGGGAGATCTAAATTTCTCCTTGGGAGATGCCGAATCTTGGGGCCAAAGGGCTCATGCAGATGCCCAAACAGATTATTTCTGCCATAAATTGGGAGAATGGGTTTATTAGACATTGCACCCACAAAGATTTGCTCAACTTGGAGAAACAAGAGGATGGGGGAAGACTACATTGCAAAAAGGTTAGATCGCTTCCTCATGTTAGGAAACCTGGTGGAGTCCCCTCTAATTTTCAGACAATGGGTGGGATCAAAAGGTGAATTAGATCACCACCTATTTTTTCTAGAAGTTGTAGGCGGTTCAGGGAAATCAATGAGCCCTTTCAGATTCAATTCATCTTGGTTAAAGGAGGAGGAATTCCCCAGCCTAGTAAAGGAGTTATGGAACCCCATTATATAGGAAGAGCGGGCAATGATTTAGTTTGCTTAATTTTTTTTTTTTGAAAGGCCACGATTGATTGGGCAAGAAAGATGAAGCAGTTGGATGAACACGAGCTTATTAATATTGAAGCAAATCTACAAACAATATATGATACATAGGGTGGAGGTTTTTCATCTCCTGAAGCCAAATATGTGTTATTAACACTAGAAAAGAAAAGAAGACAACTCCTGGAAGCAAAAGAAGCATATTGGAGGTTAAAGAGCAGAGCACTTTGGCTACAAAATGGGGACAAGAACACCAAATTCTTTCAAGCTTATGCAAAAGGGTGGAAGATGGAAAATACCATTTGAAGCCTTAAGGATTCCTCCGGTAAACAATTTACTTCTTTTGAGGATTTGGCGCAGTTGGGATCTCAACATTTTAAAAATTTATTCACAGCTGAAGAAAGAGTTACAATAGATGTTATTGTCTAGATGGCCCTCTTGTTCCCAAGGTTTGTGGGAGAGGAAGATAACAATACACTTATGGAAAAATTTACAGAAGAGGAACTTAAAGAGGTACTTGATAGTTTCCAAAAAGACAAGAATCTAGGACCGGATGGGTAGTCAATGGACTTCTTTGTGGGTCTTTTTGACCTCATCGAGAAGGACATTCTAAAGGTAGTGGAGGAATCTCGAAGAAGCAATTATATCCATGCTCTGCTAAATGCAACCTTCATTGCTCTTATCCCCAAAAAGGATGATCCACAATCCTTGGAAGACTTTGGACCTATCTCCTTATGCAACTGTATTTATAAGGTGATAGCTAAAATAATTAGTAGAAGACTAAAAGTGTTTCTCTCAAAATCCATTTCACAGGAACAATTTGTTTTTTTGGAAGGTAGACAGATCCACAAAGCAATTGGATTAGATCAAGAGACCTTACATAGTATTAAAACTTAGAAGTTAAAAGGGGAGGTACTCAAGATAGACCTCTCAAAAGCTTACAACAGAGTTAGCTGGCTATATTTGAGGATGATACTAACTCATTTGGGGTTTGAACTTCCCTTTAAAAATTGGATCATGAGTTGCATTTCTACAATGTCTTTTGTTGTCCCAATAAATGGATTTTCCTCGGCTTTCTTCTCAGCTGAAAGAGGATTAAGGCAAGGTTGTCCCTTGTCCCCACTCCTTTTCTTGTTGGTGGTGGAAGGGCTCAGTAAGGCTATAGGCGCAACAAAATCTAGAGGCGAGTTCCTTGGTGTCCTCTTATTTCCCACCTTAAGGCTTTTACACCTAATTTTTATGGACGATGTCCCGATCTTTTGCAGTGGCCTGGGGGTGATGCAGAGAAGCTAAGTTCAATATTGGATCTATTTGGCCGTGCTACATGTATGTAGATAAATGGCCAAAAATCCACCTTGTTTGCACATCTCATGGAAGAAGAGGAGTTAGGTGTTTATAAGGAATTTTTTCCTTATGAGACAAAGACTTTTGATGAAGGATTGAAGTATCTTAGATTTCACCTAAAACCCAACAACTACAAAAATGAGGATTGGGTTTGGCTAGTAGCTAAGTTAGAAATGAGACTGAAGTCATGGAGTTTCCGCTGGCTATCCATAACACAAAGACTGGTTTTAGTCAAGTCAATGTTGGAAGCTATTCCGATATACTGGATCTCTCTGGCATGGGTCCCAAAAGGAACATTGGAGATAATTAAGAGAATTTGCTTTATATTCTTATGGGTGGGTCAAAAGGAACATTTTGTTATGCCATGGATCAAATGGGAAACATTGGTAGCCCCAAAGTTACTAGGGGATGGGGGCTGAAAAATATTCACCGCTTCTCAAAAGCCCTAACAACCAAAGTAGGATGGAGACTGATCACCACAAAAAGTCTCTAGACTAAAGTGGTCACCCAAAAATGCATATGCCCGGACTTTGTGGAGGAGTGGATCAGAAGGCCCATAAAGGACGTCCTAAATTGCACCACAATCTAGAAAGCCCTCGTAAAGTCCTTTTCATTGGTTGGGAAAGGACTGGCCTGGAGGGTGGGAAAAGGTACAAAAATCAGAATTGGGCAAGATCCATGGCTAGACAATGATAGAGATCATCTACTTCCTTGACCACTAATTGATATCCTCCACAATCGAGGTCTTTTTCACTTGGCCCAGATAGCCGACATGAATGGAACCACAGTGTGGGGTTAAGAATGGAAGGGCGCTTTACAACTGCATCTAGGTGAAGAATATGTAGCAGAATGGAATGACTAGATCAGAGCTCTCAAAGCATGGCACATTCAATTATCAATTAAGGAGGATGAACTAGTATGGCAACACAATCCACATGGGATTTATATGCCAAAAGCAGGCTACATACAAATAAACATTGACATTCTCCACTAGGAACCTTCTTAGTGGTGGAAAGGGAATTGGAAAATAAAGTGCCCCTTAAAATCCCATCTTGTCCTATGGTGCTTGATAAAAAACAAATTGCCTACTTGGGACAGAATGAAGCATAGAGGCCTGGAAGGCCCAGGTTGGTGTCCACTATGCAAGTTCACCAAGGAATCTAACATTCACCTCTTCCTTTGTTGTCCCTTTGTACATCAAACGTGGTCTAAATGTGTAAGAGCTCTTCGATAGAACTGTGTTTGGTAAGGAAAAAACATTGAAGAGGCTTGGAGACAGTGTCTGTATGATCCCAAAAATACTAATATAAACGCTCTTCCTTTGCTAATAAATTTGGGTGTGTGGTTGGCTCGAAATACAACCATTTTCAATGAGAAATTCTCCATTCCAGAACTTATTGTTGCACAAAGCCTTGACATCTTATCCCACTTTCCACAAGGGAAAGGCGCTCCCTTGGTTAGGCAGGTGTCGGAGGAAACAATGGACTGTTTGAGGCCTTGGGCATATTTGATGGTGCCTCACAAAATGAGGGACAATTGTGTGGTGGAGGAGCCATCTTACATCTTTCAGATTCCCACCATTTCAAAATAAAAATGGGCTTGGGTCATGGAACAAATAATTTTGCTGAATTGATGGCCTTAAAATTGTTATTAACTTTTGCTGGGGAAAAAGGGATATCGAATCTTCAAATCTTCGATGACTCAATGGTGGTCATAAATTGGATCAGGAAATCCCAAAAGTGTCACAATATTAGGCTTCTCCCTCTACTTGAAGAAGTTTTTATTATTTTGGACACTTATACAAATTTCTCTATACGTCATGTATACAGGGAACGAAATAGGGAAGTCGACAAACTCTCAAAGGAGGGTACTCACTTGGCTCATGGGTAGTGGAAAATAATTGAATTCAGAGAAGGAACAAATTTTGAATATTATCGTTGACCATTTATAGAAACAGGGGGCCATGAAGGCCTTGGTTCACATACATGATTCTCTACAGTTTTGTATTATGGCACTACTATAGATTGACTTGGAGTACTCTCTCACGGGTTTTGCTGACAATCTATATCAGCTAGGTTTCCAACAAATGGTATTTGGGTGCAGGCTTGCTTGCTGGCCATCTTTTGGAACGTATATATATACAAGTTTCTATCTTTTGGCTTCTTTAGATACTGATTTATCCTTTGCTCACAGTCTTTTTGGTTATAGGCTGATGTTCAGATATTATGGCAGGACCTGTCTTAGGCTCTCAGTCCATATTTATGGGAGCAATGGGTGTGTGTCACTTTTATTGAATGTATGAAGCAAATACACTCCTTGCTAGGGAGTTTTGTTTAGTCTTTTTTTTGCTCGGGCCCTCGTTGACGGGGGAGGAATGATAAACTAAATGCATATCTCCACATGCATTTTTCATAATGTAAATTTTCTTTCCTATTTGAAATAAAATTTAAGTTTTGAAAAAAAAAAACATGAAAATTCTTTCTTTAAACTAACTTATTTTAGCATTTTTTTTTATTGCTAAGATATGAAAAACGACTAATAAAAAAAATATTTACACAAACAATAAAAAAAATTAAAAAAAGAACGTATTAAGAAACTTTTCCAACCCATAAAATAATGAAAATTTTTCCAACCCAATGAAAAGTAGAAAATATTAAGAAATTTTTTGTTGCCTTGAAGAAATAAAAATGTGTATTAAAGATTGGAATAACGGCCTACAAGTAAGACTTGATTAGGAAAGGGCATGAGAAGAAATACAAAAGTGTATTAAAGATTGGAATAACGGCGTAAAGATAAGACTTGATTAGGAAAGGGCATTAGAACCAGGGGTTAATGCATACGAAATAATAGAAGGTATAGTTCCAGATTATTTTAGTATTTTTTTAAGGTTTTGCTTCTTTTCAAAAACCCTCAAAATTTCCCCAAAAAGTGGAGGAACTATGTCCTGTTTTTATGACCAACTTCCAGGTGGTTATCGAGGTGCCTTATTTATGTAGACACAGAGAAACCTACCGAATAGCTTTTAGTAAAATTACCAGGACAACTGCACTTCTCATAACCACCATATACCATTGTTGGTACGAAATCTCCCCTAGTTTCTCCTTATCGCTTGGTATTGTATAAGGGCCCTTTGCATTAGTGGAAGCTCCAACAGAAGGTAATGCGAACATCCGAGGTGAGTTCTCCATCTTTTCATGCACATTGTTTTCTTTCGACGACCATTTATATCTGTAAGAGTCTTCCTTTCCTGTTCGTCCTGGTAATAAGCTCCATAGGATTAAACTCCCTACCTGTTTTTTAAAATGTTACCCACTTTTACACCGACACCAAACATGCACCCTTCCCCATATTTTCTTATTGTTTTCG
>WSFP011328085.1:0-39629 GCA_009831015.1 Picea engelmannii | reverse complement strand
TTCATGCGATTCTTTGCATAAATATAGGTAGAAGTAAATATGCATTACATTCCTCATATTTAGGTAATTAGACATTTTTACTAGAAATTACTGCCCACCATAATTTATGGAATTCTTTCTATAATTTAGGTAGGAGTAAAAAAAGTAAATATGTTGTACATAGAGATTGTAACAACCCAATAAATTTATCACTCCCAACATTTTACTCTACTCATTTTCCTGGGCCCTCATGTGAAGGAGTCAAGCCCAGTCCCGATCTGATACCATGTTGTTTTTCTTCATATGAGATATAATCGATATATTATTACAATGATGAGTGTTCCATATATAGGGAACATATGGTGACCATCCATGAAAGGATGTGTCCCTTGAATAATCAATAACTATTTATTATTATCATTTACTTATTATATATGATATTTAATAATCAATAATTATATTATTAATTATTATTCTAAGAGAATATCTTCTCGATGTTGTCCAAACATCAACACTTACCTGGGGAATAGGCCCCGAAGAAGTCATGTGACCTAGACATAAGTTTGGAGAAGAGATCCATCCATTGGTAATGGCATCTTCCTCCAGTCTATGTTGTCAGATAGTACCTTTTCTTATCAGACTTTTTCTTGATGATGTAAGGGCCAAGCCATGATTTGTTATCTTTTTGGTCATATATGGGATTTCACTTTCTTTTGTCCCACATGAGCGCAACACTTCCTTCATTAAAATTGATTCAAGGTGTATTCTCAATGTATGGAGGATTTGTGCAGACTGTCTCTTTGATGATTTATTCATGTTTCTCATCTTCTTTCTTCAAAATATGGATAGACCCTGGCTCCTTCCCATGGTATTTTGCAAGTTTCTCTTTATATTCATTTGTCCATGGAAGAAGTGTATCTATGGAGTCTTCCTGCATAAAGGGTAGCTTAGATGGATCATACTCAATTATCTATGGAGGCACATCATAATCGCATTCACTGACATAATCAGGACCATCAGGATTCATCACATTTCTATAAACTTTCTATCTATTGTATAATATCTGGAAGGAGCCATCTCTCATGGAAATGTGTGCATGGGTGAGATCCATGCTAAGGAAAACCCCAAGAGAAATAGACCAACTCCTAGATAAGAGCATCCCCCAATCATCTAGAACATCAATTACTACTATGTCCACGAAGATGTCGATATGTGGAAAATCAATCAGAAAAAGCTCAATGTCCTCACATACCCCGAGAACCTTGACCTTTTTGGAATCAATACCACATACATTTCCATAAGTTTGGGTTGTCTTCAAACCAAGTTGTTTCATCACCCTCAATGATATGACATTTGTTGAGGCCCCAAAGTCAAGCATGCAGTTGTTCAAGCAGAGGCCATTCATGCCTAATGAATGATAGAAAGGGGGATTCTCTTCCCTTGGTCGATCTAGATACATAGTGTTCAAGATGATGGGAGGATATTCCTTCTCAGTTGGCACCTATAAGACTTTCAAAACTTCCCTTTTTACAGAATGGATCTTACACATCTTTGTCACTGGGACCGTCATATTCAATTTTCCAAACATACTTGGAAAATCTATATTTAATTGAATATCATATGTAGGAGTTTTCTTGGGAAGAAACTCACGTGCCAGAGGTGGAGGTGGTGGAGTATCAGGCTACAGTGGAGGGGATAAATATTTATTTCTTCTAGTGTTATTCAAATATTCGCTCCTCGTTAATTTCTTCTTCTGGTCATCTGTCAACTGATTCAAGGCCCAGAGTCTCCCCTCTCTTTATCATGTTCTTTTGGCTTCATTGATATGCTCTTGGGTAACTTGTTCCTCTTGGAAAACACAAATCATATCAATTAAATGCATATCGTCATGAGAATCTTTATCTTGTCGGGGGCATTCATCTTCTCTGTGGGGTTCTTGGCACGGGAGGCACCAAGCTTCTATATCAACTGTCCCAACTGGTTTCAAATTATCTGGGGCCTTTACCTCTTATTGAGGCCTTGGTTTTCAACCTATGGCATCTCTCTATTGTCTGGAAAATTGAGGTCTGGGAGAATATTGATTTCTTTCCATTGTATTCAAACGACCCATAATCTGATTCTGCACCTGGATAAATTGAGTATTCGTCTGGTCTATCTTTTGAGTTAAGAGGGAAATCAGACCAGGAGCATTATTTTTGGAAACCTTAGTCTTTGCTTCTATTTTGACACGAGGGTAGTGAAAAGGTTCCACCCTTGAATCAAGGAGATTTTCTTCGATGTCGACATTGTACTCCTTGGCTTGTGTCGATGATGCGGGGATTTTGTCTTTGAGAATGAATCGAAAAATCAGTTGTAGGACGAAAATCTGTTGGAATTTGATTCTACAACCTGTCAAATTTGGTATTGAATTACTTTACTATTTCATTCTTCTTTTTCTTTATCTGATTAAACTGAGCCCCAAGCATGCCACCATTTGCCTTTGTTGACCATCTATTCTTGAATAAGTTGGAAAAATCTATGTAGGACGTGAGATGATTTTCAGGGAGCCCTCTGAACCAATCAAGAGCTTCTTCAGTCAATGATGAGGCAAATAACTCCATGGACACATCTTCATGCTCAATACCTGCATTGTTCATGTCTCAACCCATGACATAAATATGGTTCTCAACAATTATCACATTGTTTCCTAGGAAATTTGGCAACCACTTGTTGACTTCTTTTGGCATTGTATTAGGGTATCCTTGGATGTTGGACATGTTGATAGGTTTTTAGAGGTCCTTTTCCTAAGGGTGAGCCATTGGAGCAAGAGGAAGGGCACTATGGAAGAGGTTTTTAACAATGGGAGACTTGAGAGGAGGCCTTCCTTGGTAAACCTTAGAAGGCTTGAACCTCTCAGGAGGAAAACGTTTGGGAAAGAAATATTTCTAGAAAGGTGGAGTCGCCAGATGAGCTTCAGGATGAGCTCATCAAGGAAGGTGGAAAGGGAACGTCCCTTGGGTGGAGCCTCCAAGAAAGCTAAGGGAAAGGCTTTGGAATAACTTGTCAAAGTGTCGTTAGGGTTCCAAAGAGGATTCAAAATCCTCTCCGACAATGACACCAAAATGTTATCGCATAAGTTGTAGGTTTGGAAAATCCCAACCCAACCAACAAATGGTGACATAGGAGGTAACCTACCCACTGTCACCTTAGGCAGGTGTCACTGTCACTTTAGAGGTGAGGTAGTCACCTCAAGGGGGGAATCCCGGTGACCCTATGGGAATGAGATGAAAAAGGATGAAGGCAGAGAAGATGTCCCTAGAGGTCAAATATAAATGGTATGAAGGTCTTGGTAAGGAGTCTTGTGAAGGTCCAAGGGTTTCCAAGTATGTTGAGTAACCTGCAAATGGTGAAGTACCTGCCCAAGACATAAGAAAAACAAGCATATATTGCAATATAATGAATTGGACATGAACATTAAGCTTTTTGTCCCTAATAGAAGCTGTTAGTAACAATGTATATCATCAATAAAACATCATCATAAGCTACAAGATTAATGCTAGAAATCAAGTGGAAAGTACAAGAGAAAGACTAGCTAAACACTAGAAAAACTCAAGATAAGAGACCAAGATACTAGCATGAAAAGACAAGGCTATTGTAAACACTTTTCTGTAGAAAATTATATCAGCCTTATGGATGTAACAATCAATGTGTTACAGTAAGAAAATCAACCACTAAAACTCCTCCAAACTTTGCCAAAAAGTGCGCTAAAGAAAGTAAGACAAGTGTGCAAATTTTGGGCAATTTCCAATGGTTGATTAGATAGTTATTCAAGCAATTAGATTAGGGTTTTAATAGACCTAATGGCTAAAGATGCAAATTTGTAACAATGGCAAGAACTATCCCTTTTATGGGGACACCGTAGTGGCTGTGAGGTGCTCAAGGCACAAGGAAGACAATCCAAGTTGCAAAAAGTAAATATGACAAGAAATTACGTTTCCCAATGCAATATTTTGTTTCTCCAATGTAATATTAGTGCCTTTAGTTATGGGTTAATTGCGTAAAAAAGAAATAACTAGGATTACTAAACCCTTGGGGGTGGAAATCCTCTTAATTCCCAAGGTAAGTAACCTAGCTAGGGTTTTAAATTGAGGGGTGTAAATCCTCTTACTTCCTCAACAAAACCCTTGCAAAATAAATTTAAAAGCTTGATAAAATGGTGGAAATTAGGATAGGGGTGTATATCCTTATACTCCCTATCCCGCCTTGGCCAAAAGAAACTCAACTTGAATTGTAAATGATAATAGCAAAGTAGAAACCATACCATTCAAGAAAAAACTTTTAACATGCCAAAACAAACCTCCACAATAGAAAAAGAATGACCTCAAAGAGATACCACACCATCATCATCATCAACCATAACCATTAAATCATTATTCCATAGCACAAAAGGCAAAATACCCCAAGTGTAGCGAAATTTTCATACCAAGTACTTCTCACAAGAGGGAGAGTTATGTTAAAATGAGATCTTATGATCTCTAATTTATACAAAATGTCACTAAGATAGTTTTTCCACATAATTAAGGGTAAACCATAATACTAGGGGTCAAAAACCCTAATATTTCCCCTTTTACAAAGTAATATTAAAAATATTACTTTAATTTCACTTTTGCACAAAGAAAAACCCTTGTTTATAAGGACATCGCCCCTTTAGGGGATGTTTTGGCACTAGGAGAAGGTCGTTGGTGATGAAGTATTGTAGAAAGGATTCCCAAAGCAACATGTCAAGCATCCAAACAACTTATTTCATGATCAAGGCTCAATCCCCTCAAAACATCCTAGTGCCAATGCATGTCAACCTCACCACCAAACCCTAACCCCTCGAGGTGATGCCATGCCTCGAAAGGTGACGTTTTGCCTCTCCTAGGAAAAATGTTTGGCATGTGGAGGCTAGGTTATGACGTCCAAGTCATCTTCTATGCCTTTAAAGTTTGATCTCTCTCATCTGACATCCGGGCCCTTGACATCCACTTGTGGGCTTCAATCCCCATGGAAGTCCAAGATAGGCTTGTTCTTCCAAAATTGTCCACCAACTAGGTCCTAGAAAGACAAATAAGCACACCCTCCAAGGATCTAAATTCACAACATCGTGATAAGTGAATCCAATCAATAAATGAGCCACCTAATCATGTGCATCAAATATCACGATGTCAAACAATTAAGTTCTCAAAGACATTATGCAACTTGTTAAGCTTGAATATGGGATGGTTGACGACTCACGAGGTGTCCTATTAGGTAGATCTTTCCCTAGGTCAAGGAGGGTTTCCAAGAGATCCCTCTCTAAGCCACGTAAAGTGGGTAAAGTGGTTAGGGTCAAGACTCAATGGGATAGGGATCATGACATACAAGAGGTCGCAATGTCTCATTCATGGGTGCCTTTGTGGAGGGTGTGTGGTACCTTCGTTTGCAATGCACTTTTTCCAAGCCCATTATTCGTCCATTATTTATTTCATACTTTTAAGGAAAAGTTGAAGGACATTTCCCTGGCATGGTATCCAGATAATGACAGTGTCACCCACAAATACCTAGTTGAAATGAGAAGGTTGGCTTGTGATGAGACCCCATTTCTCTCAGCCATGCAACTAAAAGTCATTACCCTGGCTTGGTGACCAGATGATGGTAATTTCATACCACTAGATATTCATGGACATGATAGGTCGGCTCGTGATGACACCTCCTATCCTCCAACTAACCTTTTAATCATTATTAATCATATTTCTTGTGGGTCCCCCTTTTCTCAAAGATAAGTGTTTCATTTATTTCTTGGCTGATCCCTAGGTGAAGCATCTAGAAGGTTCATACACAGGATTTTATCATTTACCCAACATCAATCCCTTTGGGTCTTCAACCCCTTCTTCCCATAGAATGAGGGACAACCCCTTCTTGGGTCAATACACCCTAAAATCCCAAGAGATAAGGAAATGGGGGGAAATAGTGATGGAAAGTGGTAAGTATGGTAGGGGACGGTATGATGGCTCTTCGATGGAGTTCCTAGTAGCAAAACCATCCCCAAGGAAGACCACTTACTAGGGCACAATGTCAACCACCAAGGTGAAGTAGGGAAAAATGCATAACGTCCAAGCATATATCATGAAATCTAAAGAAATCTAAGATACGACATACTTAAATGCCTCAAATATTGAAATGATGCTTACCATAATACTGACTTGTACCTCATGGAGAAAGGTCCATTGCCTTTCGGAAGCCAACTGGTGTGGTGGATGCCATCTACAAATCTATGACCTATGTGGTGGTGAGAAGGGTCTCCATCTGTGCAAAAGAATATTGTTGGTCATGAAGTATCTCAACACTCCATATTTGCAACCTGAGGACCTCAAGACATAATCTCCGTAGTTATCTACAAAATGGGGATAACAACTACATGTACAAAATTATCTCCAAGTTCATAGATCAAAGGATGCAAGGCATTCTCTTTAGGAAGATATTGTCAAAACAATTTGGTTTCTTGGGAGGGTGACAAATTCATGAGCCCGTGGGAGTAGCACAAGGATGGATTCAATCAATAAAGATCATCAACCTAAAATAATTAACTATAATAGTGGATCTCTCCAAAGAATTCAATCGGGTGATTTGATTATACATCAAACTAATTCTTATTCATTTGGGTTTTTTTCATGTTTTTGTCACATGGGTAATGAACTGTGTCAACTCGGTCTCATCCACAAACCTCCTTAATGGTGTCACCTTTCCATTCTTTAAACTTGAAATGGGGATCACACAAGGATGTCCTTTATCCCCCCTGTGTTTTCTCTTAGCTGCAGAAGGACTTAGTAGATCTCTAAAATCAACCTCAGGGAACATAATTCTAAAAGGTATTAGCATGGGCACCTCTTGTAATGTCACTCATCCTCTATTTATTGACGACATACTAATATTCTACGAAGGTTCTAGAAGAATGGTTGAGAAACTTCATGATATCATCAATCTATTATGTGAGGCCACTAGTATGAAGATAAACATTATTAAATCATCGATCCTTTTCTAGGGATTCTTAGAGACAAAAAAATATCAAATCTCACTTGTATTTCCTTACCAGTTAGGGGATTTAGATGTTGGATTTAAATACCTTGGTTTTCATCTAAAAGTAAATCTTGATAATAAGAAAAAGGTGACTGGCAGTGGTTAATAGCTAAGGTGAAGAAAAAACTTAATACTTGGTACAACCATTGGGATTTCCAAAGGTGGCAGACTAATACTAGTTAAAGCGATCCTTGGATCCAGTCATGTCTATTGGATGTCCTTTGCTTAGATTTTAAAAGGTGTACTGGAAAAAATTAAACAATTATGCTTTAGTTTTATTTGGTCTTGAGGGGTTGGGAATAAATGGATGGTGTTAGCTTCCTCGAAAAATCTTGCAACCCTAAAAACTCAAGGTGGATAGGGCCTCAATAACATCTTTCTATTCTCAAAGGATTTAGTAGCAAAGAATGTGTGGATACATGTACAAGGATTTGAGCTTTGGGCTCAGGTTAAAAAACAAAAATACATCTCTCTAGACTTAATAATAGAGGATTGGATTAGGAAAGTAATATAAAAAATATCATAATGCTTCAATCACTTGGAAAGCAATAGTCTCATCATTCCCTTTGATTGGTAACTAGTTGGTACGGTTAATACAGAAAGGGGATAAAATACAAATAGGCATAGACCCTTGGATAGGATGCAAGGAATCCTACAAGCTTCCAACATATCCAATTCTTGGTCTAAAAAACTAAGGATACCACTCTTTGAGACAAATTGAAAGAGTAAATAAAGGCACGGGTGGGAAACACCACTGGTTATCTTGGAGAGAGATTGGCCTTAGGGAAGAGGATGTAGACACTTGGGATAACAACATTCGAAATCTGAGAATTTGTTTTGTGAGATTAAAGTATGAGGAGGATCAACTTATATGGTCTCTGAACCCCACCAACAATTATGAACCAAGTATAGGGTTTAAAAATTTAGCATTGGAAGGAAATGATACACCATAGACCTAGTGGTGGAAATAACTTTGGAAATTCAAATGTCTAACCAAAGAAAAATTATTTATGTGCCTCTTATTCAATAATAAAGCTCTAACATGGGATATACTGCATAAAATAAATTATGAGGGACTAGGAAGGTGTTTTGTTTACATGATAGACTTTGAATCCAACTCTCATCTTATTATGTCAAGGTCTGGGTAGAATTAAAAAGATCAATGATTTTAACAGATTCTTGGAGAGGAAATACCATTGAGGAAGCTCTCAAAAATTGGTGTTTGGACAAAGAAACCATGAGGCACAAAGCTCTTCCCATATCTATAGTCTGGGTAGTATGGTTAGCTAGGAACTCCAAAATATTTGAGGAAAATGCCACCTTACCTTGGCAATGTGTCATACAAAGTATAAATATCATCTGTGTTTTTTGTCAACATAAGGATGTTAAAATTACATAACACATTTCCCAAGAATTAATAAACAAGGAAAATTCCATGGGATTTTTTTGATGGGGCCTCCCAAGGAATCCCCATAATGGGCCTCAACATTTCCTATCTAGAAGGTCCATCATAGACACATTTTGACCATGATATACCTAATAATTGCTTTAATTTGACCATGTTTAATATTAGTTATGGGTATTTTTGTATGTTGCTAAAATGAATGTTTTTTGTGATGGAATTTTATGAGTAATGGTACCTTTTTTTATTATCTAATATCTATGGTAAAGTACATGTCTAGCACTAATAAAGCATGTCGAACTCCCCTTAAGAAGAGGAAGGTTCCAAGAATCAAGGGGGGCTTGTCCCCCACTTACCTCCATAAAGTTGCTAGCATATTGATGACCACTCCTTGCATACTGAAGCTCAAAAATATGAAGATATTGAAGAAGGATGTGTTTCCCCCCTATTTCCTCCTTGATCCAAGGGTAGTGGTCAAGTTCCAAAGTGTATAAATATTCCTCTAGTGTAGAGAGCAAGGGCAGGAGGATCATATATCTGAATATTGTATTATTTTTTTCCAAATAATCTTTTGTTGAGACTTGGAGCTCTACTCTTGATGTACAACTGATTTTGATCAATAAAGATACTTTTGTTCCTATATTATTAGATATTTAAAGGTTCCTCATGCTACTTGAGTAGGGCCTACTCAAGAGGGCTTAAGGACCCTGTAGTATTTTCTTTCTTTTTCTTTCATGTTAGTGTGTTACAATTTAATTTCTTGATTTCTCTTAAAATATTAGATGCTCATGCACAATAATCTCTAACTTTTGTTTAGACTATTAACAAACTGTAATTTCCAGTAGGTTTTCCTATAGAGTGGTTGGAATCCGATTGGGATGCTCAAGGGAATCTTTCAAAGGCTAATAACCTTACTCACATCTCATTACATTTTAGTTTAGCTTTTTCTACGCTTTGGAAAGTTTTTACAAGCTATTTAGGACTCTTTTCACCATCTTGTAGGAGTGTTACAGTGCTTGTAGAAATGTCATAGCTCCTGTAGAAACTTCATGTAGGACAATTTTAGCTCAAGTTTCTTGAATTTCTTACTCATATTTTCATGAAGTTAGCATTAGTTAATAAGATAACAACACGGCTTGATATGGGTTCAATGGTTGGGTGTAAATAGGTCCATTTATTCCATGCAATAGTTCATCTTTTCCATGCAATTTCCTTTCATGCAACAAAATTAGTATCTCTTATTTACAATCAATTCATTTCTTCTTACAACTAAGTGTGTTTGCTTTCATGCAATTAGACTAGAGTTATTTCCTGCATAAATATTAGTTTCTCTTTCATTTGGTGTGCTTCCATTCATACAAGTAGCTTAAGTTTTTATGTAATTCATATTCCCTACACAAGTTATAATCAAATTTCATGCATTAATCCCTTGACCAGTTTTGGACCTAGGCTATTTCCAGTGAAGTCTACATATACTTTTCACAACACCTCTAAAGTTTGTATGAGCCCCAAGTTGACAACTAAAGTAACAAGCTAACGAGGAAGTAGAATTATTCTTGTTATTCCAAGGCCCACCCCCCCAGAGAAGGAGCTAGGGGAATCCTACATCTCTCCTCTAGTCACAATATCTCTTTCACAACCATAATAGGCAATGAAACAAAAAAAAATGTGAATTAATGGCACTAAAGATGATTCTAATGCTAGCCATAGAAAATTGTGTTTGTCATCTTCAAACCTTTCGAGGTTCTCTTCTAGTTATTCAATAGATGAAAGGAGAATTAAAGTTGCATAATTTCACTTTGCAACCTTTATTTATTGACATTCTAAACATGAAATAACATTTCTCTCATATCACCTTTGCACATGTTTATAGTGATAGGAACAAGGAAGTTGATTGGTTATCCAAAGAAGGAATTGATTTGGAAAGAGGAATATGGAAGATTACCAAAAGTTTCAAGCTCACACCTCAACCTATCTTCATGATCTTTGGTTTCAATATGTTGTCTTACTAAAAAATACTTGGACCTGTGTTTTCTTACAAGAGGACCGATTGAATCTCTTTATGTTCACAACAGACTACATATATTGAAAAGTTGCAAAATTTGTATAGGATGGTTTATTTTATAGAAACATTGAAAAAAAATTATTTTATTTTTTTATGGAAAAGGGGAAGAATAATATATATGTATTAACATACTCAGAAATATATAAACATGTGATTGTTTTCAAGTCTTAAAACTACAAGCCTTAGAAGGCCCTCTAGAATGCTCTGCAAATTTATCTATGTAATTTTGTTTTTAAATAAAATTGCTTGAATTTTTTCCTTGGAAAAAAAAAAGACCAAGTGTCATAATTTGGGTTTATGAATTAAATGAAATGAAACTAAGATGCAATTGCAAAATAAAATGAGTCCAACAACTAATCTAATCCTATCTAGAAGGATTTTAAGAACCAATTAACATGAAACAAAGGGAGAATAGTCTACCAACTATAGCTTGCACAAACCCTAGGGAAGTTATGAGAAATCGAGGATAGCCTACAGGTCATCGAGAGATACTTGATTCACATTAATTTGTTAGTAGTTCATAAGTTACATAAACATAGACATTATGAGCATGAGCATAATCTACAGATTGTAATGTCCACCCCTACAAGCTTTAAGAAAACTATGAATGGAAATATTTTTCTACAACCATTCACAACTTGCAAGGGTATAAGAACACAAGCTAATAATGTCTCTATTCAACATAGGAAGTTAACTTACAATGCCAAAAGACAACATTTTGCAAGAGTGCAAAGGTTCACTTTATAAGTCTTACCAATGGCTCTTGGCATTCATAGACCTTAATCTTATCATGTATAATGGTCATCCTATTCTACTTGGCTTTCCATCCTTACATGATCTTTTCTTCATCGTCAAATAGATGATGAGGATACTCTTTTAATAAAAATATTCAAAATTACAATTATCCTCAATTCATGTGCACTTACAACCAATAGTTTGTCATCTTGTGCTTAAAAACCAAACTATGGCCTTATGCTTTAGAAAATAGTGTAAACTAGTTTGCCTTATACATTATTTTAGTGACTTGCAAGTTGTAAGACTCTTCTTCTTTATCCTTGGGACTTGTTCATTCTTGAAAACCATATTCTTCCCATTCTCTTTTGCTTGGTCTTCTTTGATGATTTTTTTTGTTCTTTACCCTTGTTTCTAATTTGTATAACCTTTTCTTAGATGTTCTCTTTGCAACTTGCATATGTGCAGTCCTCAACCATGCTTCAATTTTCCCTTTTTGTTTCCTTCAGTTAGGCTTGATATCCTCATATAAGTGGTAGAAAACCTCAATAAGAGGAATTGATGCAAGGGATTTGAGGCTTGCTAGATCAAGGGATTTTTTTATCTAGTGGTGTTGTATTTCCCTATTGCCATAATTATGTAAAATGACACAAGAAAGTTTAATTAGATAATCCTTGTGGATGATATGCAACCTATAAGATGATAAGTTCCTTGTGTCATCAACAACATAAGTTTTCACAAAATGTGCATAAACTTGAATATTGGAAAATGGGTGATACAAGTTTTGATCCAAATGATTTAAAACATGCAATTTGTGTGAGCAATTGAACTAGCAACAAGTTTTTGTCAATCGATCTCTTTATAAAAAACATAAATAATAATGGCTCTTGCAATGGTTTTCTCACAATGATGATTCTTCCATGATCTTTCACTAAACCTTTCTAAAAACTCCACACATAAAATGCAAGTTTTAAATCCATCAACTCAATTAGCATTCAAAGAAAAACTTATAAAGATTTCTAAATCAAATAGAATATTTCTTCAAGGCAATGCCACCACGATGAACTCAAGCTTTAAAATTGGAAACGTATGAGAAATTGATCCATCACCATCTTGGCAAAACCATTAAACTAACTTTGAGAATCTTACGGAAGATAACAACAAGGACAAAATAATAAGGTGTGTGCCATTCCACTTGATTCTCATGTTGCTCCATCCTCCACCTTACAATTTCACAAGTAACAAACTTATGATGCCTCCCCTCCAAGACTCTCACAAAAGTATACATCATAGAGTATTAGACTAAACAATCATGTGAAGTTTCGGTGAAACTTGCATAGAGAACCTACCTAGAGAAATTCACACAAATCTTGCAAAAGAAACAAAGAGAGAGTGACAAGAATGAGAGAAAAAAATTATTGAATTGTATTAACTGAATGGTAGAATAAATACTACACATGATATACTCTATGTGGCTGAGAATGATGTGCCATAGTAGTGATCTAGAGATATGGACACTCATTGATAGAAACCGAAGTTATTTGCCACCTAGTCCTAGTTAACTATTCCATGCAATAAATAATTAACTAAGTCACACGTGTGGAGGTGAGAGAAACACATGCATGCACATGATATGCACCCTCCTGGTGAGAAAAACGAGGTGAAAATGCAAATGTTGGTGATAAAACTAAGGTTTCCATGCATGTGTAGCCTCCACTAGTCTAACTGAGTCAAAACTGAAGAGGGAAAGCACCCTGTTTTGTAGGGAATATTCTTAGAAGGGAATATTCTCATATATGGATAGTGCCCTCAACATTAGACTAGTAAACTTAGGAAAAATAATTACTATGTGAGTGTAATATCTCCAACACCCCCCCTGAAATCTACTAAGGTGTAAATGAAGAATGGGTCTCGATAACAAGACTATGTTAGGTACCCATTTTACAATTCATCTAAAGGATGAACACTGAAAAAATGAGGAAAGAGGAAAACCCTCAGGGGAACCCCCCCCCCCTGCAATGACAATGCATAAAAAATGAAGAAGGGAAGAAAGACAATTGTTAAGCAACTGTGTTATTCACTCCAAGATGGTCACACAAAATGTGGAACTTCTGCTTAGTGAAAGTCTTGGAGAAGATGTCAGTAGTTTGTTCAAATGTAGGACAATATTGCAAATTAATGATCCTATCATGGACTAGCTCTATGATATAATGCATATGGATCACAACGTGTTTTGTTTGATTTCATTGTATTGGATCTCTACAAAAATTGAGCGTGCTCTGGTTGTCACACTAGATTCTATTTAGACAATGGAATTGGATACCGAGCTCAGCGAGGAAGTTTTGAAGCCAAATTTCCTGAATAGTGATGTTGATCATTCCTTTGTACTCATCCTTTGTTGACGATAAAGAAATCGTTGACTACCTTTTGCTCAACCAACAGATGGGATCAGAAGCCAAAATAAGCATGCACCCAAAGGTGGACTTGAAATATGTACTATTGTTAGCCCAATCATAATATATGAACCCCATGAGATCCAATGCACAACCTATTTCATAGTGAATCTCATAACTAGGGGTACCATGAACATATCTGAGATTGCACTTGGAAACCTTCTAGTGTAGCTCATGCAACTCCTGCATGTACATGGAAATTGCCCCTACTGCATATGAGAGATCAGGTCGGGTGTGGGTGAGATACAAAAGGCTCCCCATAAGTTTTCAATTCAAGGTGTTGTCCATCAATGGTGTACCACCACCATCCTCAAGATGTGCCCCAGAAAAGAAGGGTGTGGCTGCAGACTTGTAGTTTTTCATATGGAATCTAACCAAGAGATCCCTGACATACTTATTCTGAGACAAATTGATGTCTAAAGAATCGTGACTGATCTTGAGACCAAGGAAAAAATGAAGTGGCTCCATGTTTATCATAGAGAACCTGTCATGCAAAATGTCTTTGACTGCAACAACTGTTGAGGTTAAACTACATGTGATCAAGAGGTCATCTACATATAGAACTAATATCAACAAAGAGTCGGTATTCCTCAACATATAGACATTAGGATCTGATTTACATCTGACAAAATTCTGAGAAATAAAATAAGAATCCATCTTCACATACCATGCTCTAAGCGCTTGCTTGAGGCCATAGAGTGACTTTTTCAGTCGACATACTAGAGATGAGTTCTGTAATAACCCCTGAGGTCAGTCCATGTAAATATCCTCTGAGATTTCCTTGTAAATAAGGAATTATTCACATCCATTTAGTGAAATTCCTGCCTTCTAACTACTGCAATGATGAGGGCCAATTGGATGGAGTTTATCTTTGCTACTAGAGCAAAGGTCTCATCATAGTCAATCCCATGAATTTGCTGAAATCCTTTGGAATCCAATCTTTCCTTATACCTTCTCACTTGTCCCATTCTTCCCTCTTGGTCTTGTAGACCCATGTTTATCTGACAAGCTTCATGTCTGAAGGAAGCAGAACTAGATACCAATTCTAGTTCTCGAGGAGAGAGTTGTACTCCTCGTTCATAGCATCTTCCCATAAGGGATTCCATGCAACCTATGCATAGGTCTATGGGCATGAAGCTACAACCATATAGAAATGTGTGGGAATCATTGGTTCGGTAGTTGTTAGTGCATAAGGAGGCTCCTCAAACTTGGATCTCATCCTCCTATGATTCACTGGATCCCCCACAAGATCACCTATTTCCTGTAGGGTGGACTCCACTTGGGCATCTATTGTGGCTCATTGTTTGCAAGCTCATCATATTTTGAATCTGATCTGAAACTTAGATCTAAGGTATGATCTAAATGGGTGGATTCATAATCTCGGATGTCTGGTATAGGAAAAAGTATAAAAGTCTTTCGATATGGCTCATGTGGTGCATGCATAGGACTTTCCTCAAACTAAACACTACACTCAAGATGAACTTGTTTGTTGAGGGATCAATCAACCTGTAACCCTTCACACCTTCAGTATATCCAACTAATATGCATGGTGTGCTTTGAGGATATAATGCCTTCCTCTTTTCAAAGGATGTGCATGCCCATGCGTGTGATCCAAAGATTCATAAGTGCATGACTTCTGGTTTGATGTCACTCCAGGACTCTAAAGGTGTCTTTCCATTAACAGATTTGCGAGGAGATATGTTTTTTATGTAGTTAGCATAGTTAAGTGCTTCGACCCAAAGCTTGGAGGGTAAGGACTTTTCATGCAACATGCAATTAGCCATCTCTTTGAGAGATCGGTTCTTCCTCTTAGCTACCCCATTATGTTACAAAGTGTAAGGAACTACATGTTGTAGTTGTATGGTTGCTTCATCATGGAGATGTTGTGCATCCATGTTTACATACTCCCCCCCATTATCTTTGTGAAGGGTTTTTATCTTCTTCATGGACTGTGTCTCTGTATGTGCGTTGAAGTCTTTGAGATGCTCAAAAACTTTGGAATTCTACCTGAGAATTTATACCCAAGTGTTCCATGAGTAATCATTAATAAATGTGAGCACATACCTCGCCTTGTTGATGGAAGGATGAGGAAAAGGACCCATGAGATCACTATGGACAAGCTCCAAGGGAGATGAGGCCCTCTAAACCTTCCCTTTCTCAAACTTCTCTTGAGGATGTTTTCCAGGAATGCATCCTTGACAAACTCACTCAAAAAACTGTATGTCGGGAAAGCCTTTGAGTTATTGCATGTACTTAAAATTTAGATGACCAAATCTCTCATGCCAGAGTCTACTATCATCATCAACATGAGTCAGTAGCAATGCATAATCAAATTTAGCAATAAACTTTGAAAATGTATACAACCAAGACTGGTGATTTACCTCACCAATAACAATCTTGGAGTTTTCATGCATGTCATATATGGTCACGGAATCTGGTGTGAATTCCACCCTTTTTCCTGTGCCTGAATGTGTTATATGATAGACATAGAGTAGATTCATGGATAATTTCATAACATGCAAGAAGTTCTCAAAAATTCGATGTTGGAGCTCTACTCTCCCTTGTCTAGTGACCTCCACTGGAGTATCATCACCCATGAGGATGGGAGGACCCGTGCATGCAATTAAAGAAGACACACCATCTTGTGTGGCTGCCATGTGATGGGATGCTCCTGAATATAGGATCCATGCATTAGGAGAAGAATGAATATCAATCAAAGCATGATAATTACCTTATTTTCTTGCGCTCAGTCACCCGACTTCTTCTTGGCATTCTCAGGAATGCAATCCCCAAGATTGTTCTGCTTAAGTGTTTACATCATGAGGTCTATTGTCTTCTTCATGCATGATTATTCTGTATGGTAGTCATGATTGTAGTAATCACATTTTGTCTTCCCTTTCTTTCCATTTCCACCTTTGGAGCCTAAGGATTCATCGAGGGGTTTGGAATTGCATTCCTTCCTTTGCTTAGAACATGCCTTTCCATTTCCTTTATGTTTGAACTTCAGATTGGATGTGTTGTTTCTCTCATGTACAACAAGTGCATGTGCCTTGGGGATCTTGATTACTCCCATCTAGATGAGATTATCTTGCTCATGCTTGAGGGACTCAATGAATTGATCCAATGATGGCATTGTACAGGTTGCTCCCGATGTGAACCTCACTGTATGGAATGTCGAGACAAAGGCTGCATACTTTGGACGAAGTTTTGACAAAATGGCAAGGATCATCTATTTTTATTGTGTATATTTTTCAACACCACATCCCTTTAGCTGAACACGAAGGGATTTGAACTTCACGAAGAAGTCCTGCATATTATCAAAGCTTCTCAGATCCAATGAATTGAACTCTACCTCGAGCATGTGGCTTCTCATCTTGTCTTGTTTTCCAAAGAGACCATCTAGTTTGGTCCAAATCTCATTTGGAGTAGTACAAGATTCAATATGAAACAATAGCTCAGGGGACATTGACATGCAAATAAGACCATAGGCCTCATCCATGTGGTTGAGATATCTAAATTTCTCAATTGTTGATGTCAGTTCAACTTATGTAGCCATTGTTATTCGGTACAAGCCTCTATTTCTAAGTTGATGTACAATATTTGGCTTCTACTCAAAATAATTGTGTGGTGTGAGAAGAATTGATGGCATGAATTCCACTCTTTATGATTGTGTCTATCTTCTAAACCTGGAAATAAGTGCATGTGCGCCTTGCTCCTAGCAACCTGTGGGCTTTGATACCATGTGAATTTTTTGGTGAAACCTGCATAGAGAACCGAGCTAGAGAAATTCACACAAAGCTTGCAAAATAAAGTGAGAGAGAGAGAGAGAGAGAGAGAGAGAGAGAGAGAGAGAGAGAGAGAGAGAGAGCTCTACTAACTAAGTTACACCTATGGAGGTGAGAGAAACACATGCATTCACATGATATGCACCCTCCTAGCCACATGCATGTGATATGCACCCTCCTAGTGAGAAAACCGAGGTGAACATGCAACTATTGGTGATAAAACCGAGGTTTCCATGCATGAGTAGCCTCCACTAATCTAATTGAAGTTTAACTGAGTCAAAAATGAAGAGGGAAGACACTCTATTTTATAGGAGGTGCACTATTTTTTAGGGAATATTCTCATAAATGGGTATCACCCTCAACATTAGAATTGCAAACGTAGGAAAAATAATTACTAGGTGGCTATGTAATATCTCTAACAAATAAAAGGAAAAAGGATAATCAGAGAATGGTTTCATAAGGCTTTTCCATTGGTGATTTCTTAAACAATAGAAATATTTCCTCAAGCATAATATCTATGAGAGATGGCAAAGAAATCATTGGATTACTCTAGGAAAAGGCATTATTATTGAAAACTCAATCTTGAATCCATTAAAAAACATAGAATGTTATCAAATAAGTACATGAGATTATTTCTTTCAATGTAAATAAGAATGTTGGCAAAGGATTCATCAAGACAATTTCACTTCTCCATTTTCAAAGACAAAGTTAAAACCATTATTTCTCAAACTCTTTGTTACCAAATATTGCTCCTCCTTCCTCCTTGTGTTGCCTAGCAATCTAAAATGAATATGGTCTTTTTGCAACTCAATTTTACAATTGTTAGGCACCTCTTCAAGAAAAGTGGCAGTGAAAAATTGGTTCTCTTGGTGAATGAATTACTTTGGTCAACAAGGGACTTGGTGCCTTAACTCTAGTAATGAAAACATATCAATAAAGGGTTTCTCGATCTTGTTTGAAAATACCAATTATCAAGAAGCCATTAGAGCTTGAATATGTTTTTACTATCCAAAAATTTTCTCTTGGAATTATTTGTAATTAAATGCCCAAATACTTTGCATAGACACTTTATAACTCTGCTACATTAACACCATACCATGGTGTTATGAATATTGTACATCTTTTTGTTTTCCAATTAATAAAGAAGAAGACCAAGATCAACTGAGCTTGAGCACCTATAGGAGATATGATACCACGAGAGGGGAAAGGTGAGGAGGTCTAAAGGGGGGGGTTTCCTAAATAAACTACCTTATGCTACCTTGAACCCTCACTCATTTTTCAAATTTGAATTTCAAAGCAAAAATGAGTTGAGAGGAGTGGATGAAACAAATTGCTCAATTTAAGCCACAAGTCCTAAAATTTAGCAAAATGCCTCCCCTACATTCTTGGAACTAGGAAGAGAAGTTGAGTTTGAATTCTCTATCCATTATGCATGAGGAAACATTTGAATGGGGAGAGAGGAGTTGTTAGAAAAAAGGACTGGAAAAGAGTTTTGAGAGGTTAGACATTGAGAAAAATGGAGCCAATCCCATGATAGACCAACCAACCATGAATTGAAGCTTTTATCCTTGAGGAAAAGGCAAGAAACCATAGAGAAATCTGTTGAAACTTGAGATAACAACCTCTAACTTATATGCACACACTAAATAATACGAGAAGGAGTAGTTTTTGAGGTACTGGACAATAGAAAAGGAGGTGCTCCTTGTGTTGTGTGGGGAAGGTATGTGGGTGCCTTAGTGCTACTCTATTGTCAATAAACCAATAGTAGAAAGCAATGGTTTAAATATGAATTTTAGAGTTAATTGTCCTTGCTTCGTCCTGGTGGTATCATAACTCAGTTAGGGTGGATTGCCTATGGTTGGGTGAAAATCGCTCGCTTATCTAGTTGTTGGTTTGCAATTTAGAACATATAAGTCTATTTATGCCTATGCATTTGGGTTTCAAACTCATTTGGAAATTAGAAATGTATTTTCTCAGTGTTATAAAAGTATTTGTATTAAGAAAATATGAAGAAATGATGGGTGTTAAATTCTGTCAAAGTATGTCTCTGGATTCGAATAGATTTTGCAAATTACTATCTTACAGTCAATGAGATAAGTTTGGGCAATCTGTTTTAGTGGAGTGAAATATATTATAGTTAAATTCATAGACGAAATGTTATCTTTACTTTTGAAACTGTGAAAATTATTTTCTCCTACCTCTTATCATTCAATAGTTTAAATTACAATTTATGTGCCCTTCTTCGTAAAGGTAAATTCGTGTTAATCAGTCTTGAAATTGTCTGAATTTAGCTGGAAATTCATTGCAGTAAAGACATTCGATTTCATATTGATATGGTTGATGCAATTAATAACCCAATAAACTACTCTATTATGCTAATGTTTCTCGTGTTTGGAAACCTCTTTGAGGGTTTGTTGGCTGAATTTTATGCAGTGTTATGGTAATGCCCTAGAATCACTTTTCCCTCGTCATATTTTCACCATATGACCCACTATAATTGATGCATGATGAGAAACATGTAATCTGGCTCATGCATATGATGACATGTATGGTTTAAAAGATAACATTTTGGCCTGACATGGCTTACTTGTTGTGCATTACTTATAATGTTGTCATTATGATTAACATTAAAAGAGAGAGAGTCCTTTGACAAGTGATCTCACTTTTCAATGTAATTTGGCTACCTCAAACAATAGCTTGAAACTTGAGCCAAGGCTTATACAATGATCATGAACTTTAGAGTAGATAGTTTGAGGAGCTACTAAGTCCACAACGTTTAAGTATTGTAGAACTCAATCTCGAGTACAACGCTTATTGACCTGTATATCAACAAAGCTTCCTTGACCTATCACATGTACATAGCATGAAGCTTCCTTTATGCCATATTATGCTTGTCATTGCATATTGCCTTTTATGCTATCAAAATCATCTTCAAAAATAGGGATCTAAACAAGGACTAGTTCAGAATGTTGTTGAAGATTCTTTCACTCAAGTGCATTGTGAAGAAGTCCAGTTTGAGTTTGCAACGGTGCTACTTTGGCTTGTGTAACATGAAAGCATGTTATAATGGACTACATAGTTTTTTATCAGTGGTGACTATATTGTCCATAAAAGAGAGGGTTGGAGTGTTCAATAACTCTAACAACTCCTCAACTCGGGCCATTTTAAAGACAAAATTAGACATCGGGTGATATGCAACCGAGGTGACATTGATACCAAATTTGATTTGGTTCTAGGCCACTTACAAAGGTCAGATTTACAATTGTGGATCTATTGAACTTGATTGCATCAAAGGTGGAAAAAGGTACTTATGAAGACTTGAATCCAAATTGAATATTAACTCAGTGGATGTGTTGGACTCATAATCCAATACTCAATGCATTTAATGGGCATAATTGCAGAAATAAAACATGCATAAGAAAACATGAGACAAGAGATCATTGAGTTGTTAACGAAGTTCACCAAAACCTTCTAGTTACATCTCCAGATCCACTTGGAATACAAATCACTTGATTATCCTTCCTTTGAAAGGGATGAAATCTTCTCACAAAATGTGGCACATGCTCCTTACAAGGATGAAACCTAGAGCAACCTTAAGGCTCTCACATAAGTGACATTTCTTCAGACACCAAAAGGACTTCATTCTACCCATGGAGGGGAATCAACTTTCCCAGTGAAGGGGATTACAAACCACAAGCATGATTGCTTGATTCTGTCCTCAAGAGATCTCAAAAGAGCCCCCAAAATAGCCTCCTAAATCTCTCCCAATAAGGAGTTTAAATAGTTTCCTTAGTCTCCATAATCCAAGGAGACAAGATCCAAAAATTTAGGATCTAATAACCACTCAAGGACAAAAATAAGAAAGTGTCTCAACCAACTCATGAGACCCTTAACTTCCTCCTTGAGACTAGGAAATTACTTGTAATAAAGTGAGGAAGAGTCCAAACCAACTGATGAGACCCTTAACTTCCTCCTTAAAACTAGGAAACTAATTTCCCATTAAAATTAGGAAACTAATTTGTGAGTTGGATTCTCACATAAAACTAATTTCCCATTAAAATTAAGAAACTAATTTGTGAGTTGGATTCTCACATAAAACTAATTTCCCATTTTTACAATTAAATGAATAATACATGATATTCTCAAGCATTAATCATTTTTTCAATTTGCATGACTAATACATGAGTTTCTCATACTCATTTCAAGTATTAATCATTTTTTTACAATTTAAATAAATCATTCATGAGCATTAATTATTCTTTGCCACATATCATTGATTAACATTTTAATGATCTTCTTCATGGTATGCAAAGTAATAGTTCCATGTGTGGAGATCCTCCTAGATCACCATGGTTTCTTGCAGCTCCACCCAGACTTTACAATGCAAACTCAACTATCCAGACTCAACAAATGAGGGTGTCAGCTTCTACCGAAAATGCACCTGCTTACAATGTAATTAAACTTAATTTCACAAGTAAACTTACAATGTTATTTGCAAGTTACATTGATTTTGGTGAATGTGTTGTCAATGCGCTTTGATTTTGTTGGTTTCAACACCGAGTAGGAAAGTCTTGTTTTATTTGAAATCTTGACAGTTTCTAGGTATCGGTTGAAAAAATAGTCTACATGTAGAGAGAAAATATCCTTGTACAATTTCTTTGCCTTATACAAGTCAATGAATGAATGAAATATAACAAGAATGTTCATGCTCAATACTAATATCATAATGAACTATTAAAGCAAACAATATCAATAATATTGTGTACACACGAGCTAAATGTGTGGCAGAGACTACAGATGACACTATCCCATAGTTGGGTATGAAGAAAAGATGAATATGGTAGGCGTTGGTAGTGGGTTTTTGCATTGGTGACATTTTTATTTTTTTTGTTGGTGAAGGAGGAGGTGATTCCAACAATAATGTAGATGGTCACTCGTCGAGACTTCTATGGCAACCAAAATGTAGTCCGTGAGATTTTGTCTACCCGAAAGGGTTCTTCGTTGAATAATTTGCAAAGAGTCTTGAGAAAGGAGTCGCTAACAACAATGACGAGAATAAGTTAGGTTAGCAATATTGATGGGTAGAGATGAGGATTATATGGTAGGCAGATGACAAACTTACTCAAAGGTGTAGATGAGAGCACAAAATAATCATAGACTTGCAGGTTGATAGATTTGTTCCAAGGTTTGCAGATGAGCCAAGTAGACAATTTTTCACGGGAATTAAAAAATGCCCAAGAGAATAAATGAAGAAAGACATTTCTAGATGAGGGTGTGAGCTGGAACAGATAAGCAAACAATCATTCACTCAAAGAATAACAGATATATTAGGTAAGAAAACCCTAGACTTATGCAGAGGAAATACCCTCACTCCTATGCAGAGATGAAGGCTCACATGGAAGATTAAGGTAGAGATTAATATAGATTGGTAGGCTAGATGATAGAGGACCATGAGAATAAATGAGGGTAAACCTTTCTGGTAAGTTATCTCAACTATGGACAACTACCATAGATTGAATCATGCCCTAAGGACTACGGAGCTTTGATACCACTATTGGACAGATGAAATAAGATAAATTTGAAGTGATTTCATTAATGGTATGATACACTTATAAATACATGATTATGACCCTTTGATTCATCTTTTGATGGTCTCTTGGTCTCCGTATGATCATTACAATAACTTGACTCTTCATATTCTGTCAAGTTTGTAACCCTAACGGATTATGTTTCCAACAATTACATATACATGTATATGCACAGTGAATAGAAGTAGGGAACTTAAATTGGTTCTCATTTATGCCTGGGAGAAACCTAGCTCATTTTGCTAATGGGGGCTTGATTAATATATATTTTGAGCATGGATAGTAAACCAATATGGTTTTTTTGCAAATACTTCTGATAAACAATTTTGATTAACCCTTATTAGCCTCAAGGAAAAGTGAAACTAGAATATTGAATTGTGGTTCTCACTGATTTACAAGATTGTTCAACTAGTTGTGAAATAAGCTAGCATCTTATCTTGCCATGATAATTGATTTCTCTAGGTGGTTTTGGTTCCACATGATTTAGCTCACAAGTTCAAAGCATGCTAGTTCTAGGTGATATATTATATTGAAGACAATATGTAAGTCATATGCATGGATCATGGGATGCATTTTGCAACCATTTTAAAACTTTTACTAAACATAAGTAATTGTAAACTAAAAATTGTATTTTTAGTTATATTACATAAATGGGTAGTTTACAATGTTTCCCAAAAAACCCCAACATATTGTGAATTTATTTTTTAAAGGACATCACATCTCTATGGATTTCGAGCACACCACATCACTTCCAAGATGAAAACAATGCTTGCTTACTCATTGGGATGTCTTTATACAAGATCAAACCTACAAATCAATCTAGAGTAGAGGAGGAGTAGCTAGATGATGAAGAAGGAGATCATTGGGATGAAAGAAATAAAAAATAAGAGAAAGAGGGTAGTGTACAACCTTTGAGAGTCCCAATGCTTCAAATTCCAAGAAAAATGGGAGTTACACTTCATAAACAACCAAAACAAGAATGCCAATACTTGAATTCATGTGTCAAAGGGCGAATTTCTTGGTTAAGATGTCAAAAATAATGTCAAGTAAGTGATTTACCTTTTGGGGGAAAATAGCAAGGTTTAGAGCTTAATAATGCTATTTACTAAGTTTGAACAACAAACAACTTGATGAAGTGAGGGATTTGCCTTTTGGAGGTAAATACTAACTGCATATTGTAGGAAGGTAACATCGGTGGGTTCATAGGCTAGTTGTCCTCACAACCTAGCAATTTGGATTTTCTTGAGCCAATCAATTGAAAATAGGAAGATTTCAACACTTTCCTTGAGCACAAAATGACAACTTTTACCCACCTTAGACATCAAGATCCAATGACTGATTTTGAAGGCTTACTAGCATCCCAGCTTGATGATTTATCCTTCATGAGGCAATCATTGGGTTGGGTAGTGAACAAGTTCCCCAACTTAGTCATTTCACTCCCTCTTGGAGAAAATGTTGCCTAGAGTGAAGGAAAACTTCATGAAGGACCTGCAAACTAATTACTCAATTCCTCGCAATAAATTACAATCCTCAATAACTAAATCACTAATATTTCAAAGGTTGTTTGGCAATCGTGAGGCTTCTCTAGCTTGTTAATGGTCACATAAAGTCATCAGAGCCCTGACACCTTCATATATTTCCACACAATAAAGTGAGGTATGAAACCTTGTTGTTGAATCCTTACACCCACCACAACACCTCCTATGCAAGCTCGGGATCAAAATCAAATTCAAAGAAGTCCTGATGAATAATTAAAAACGAATTAAAATGAGCACCGACAAGATCCCTTAGTTTATCAACTTAATAAGACCATAACTCCTTTGTCTGATCTCAAATCATTAAACCATAACTCCTTTGTTTGATATCATATTATTAAACCATATATTGTAGAGTGTAGATGACATGAAGATATTTTCAATGAGTGGTTGGAAGCCTTATTCCACCTTCAAATTGATGCAAAACTTGCCTTATTGATGGAAAACATTCAATATGCATTTTTGTAATCACGGGTCTCATATTGTGCAGTGTTCATCCCTATTATATGGTATTTAATTTGGGTAATTTATGTTACTAAGATCCTCACATGAGAAGCTGATTTTAAATCGTGAAGGTGGCCTCTGGGCACTAAAAGAATCCATGAGGAAAACATGGTAAAACTCGTCGCTTTTCTCCAAATCTCGATTGATATATTTTCAATGATAGGGAATGAGTAAGATAAGCTTAAACAAGGTTGGAAACTTCACTCATGGGTGTGATCTCAACCATTTTTTTCATTTTTTCTTTTTGCTTTACATGCCATTCTCGTCATGTTTGTTATTATGTTTTTGATAACAATACCATAAATCTCATGAGGCAAATTTATGGGCTATCTAGTTATCATATTTCTTCAGTAGAAACAGCTTGATCTCACAACCATATGTTCCAATATGTTGTTTATCTCTCCCTTGTACATCATATCTTCATTCCATTTGCATGTGCATATGTCACTTGCTCATCCCCGCTTGTTGATAGAATACTTAGCCTCTCACGCCATTTGTTGAAGGGTTGTGATATCAACTTTCCATTCATTACCAATCCCTGAAAATGAGGCACGGGAACCTACGAAGGGACATGAAAGCATGTTAAACCACAAAATATTATAAACCTATACTAAATCAAATGCAATTATGAGTTGATACAATCTTATGCAACAAAAAGGACATGTAAATAGAATGAAATTAAACTAGAGCATACACAAATCAAATAATTGGAACTATCATTAAGGCACAAACAAGACACCATCAAATGAAATTGATCAAGATCATAAACTTGACATAAAATGCACAACTGCATTCAAATGCAAGGGTGAAGTAGGAAATTAGTTCTCTCAACTCTCATGCAAATCATAAGATAGTCCTTACTAGTAAAATGTGTCAAGAAATGCACAACCAAAGGCATAATTTCTTAAAAGGGGGGCCTCCATGTCTAGAAACTTAGGGCTAGTTGAGTCTTGAATATTAACTTATAATATAACTCTAATGATGGGATGCTTAGTTAGAATGTGATTTATGTTAAATCTTTCTGGTTAGATGTTATGCTAATATAAATCCATGTTTTTGTTATATTTCAGTGATGATCATGATGTTTTGTTTCCAATAATGCATAAATAATTGTTTATTTGTACTTGTTTTTTGCGATATCTAATGATTATTATACCATATATGTTAATAATTGATAACTATTGAGATCTCATTGATTTAATATTTTCTTTGAAGTGAATATGTTAGGGTTTTCAATGTTACAAAGAAGATTAGCCAAATAGTCATTAACAAAGAAGAATAAAAGAGAAGATAACCCAACCTTTTTACAAAATAAATAAATAATGGTGGTAGAAGAAGAAAATGTCTTTAGCATAACTTTGGCATACGAGTTTAGATTGACCTAAACTTTTAGGTGAAAGACCATTGCATGATTTTCAAGAAAAAATGTGAGGTAATGCTAGATTTTAGGTTTATATGGATTTGGATCTTGAAATTGGCTAATGACTTAGATTGAGATAAAAATTGGTTCGTGAGAACCTATGTGGAGTATAACATAACCATAATTGGATTTGGAGAATTTATTAGAAAATTGAGTAATTCACCCAAGAGTGAGAAAAACAATATTCCCTAGTTGGGGTTGAAATGGTATTGGGAAAAAAATGATACAACTTAGATAAACTAGGAAAAAATTATCACTAAGTTTGAATCTACATGGAATCGTACAGAACTTCCATCTTATGAAAATTTCCAGTTCTTTACCATTTGGAATATGAAAAATGCACCTATAATACATGAAGATGAGCAAAGTGCAAAAGTAACAAATTGTAATGAAAATAACAAAAGAAACATATGATCAAACCAATGATGCTAGAGACAAATATCATCATATTACTATAATAAACACTACTCCACTCCCTCGACTCCTTATACGAACACATGTCATACAATGCTTCTTTATAAGTTGATAAATTACATAACATGCCAAAATATACACATTCTTTAATGTTCTTTTTTTTTCATTGGAAAAAAGCGTAATTTTATTACAGCAGAGGTGAATAAAATTACATTTTGTAGATGCACTTGTGATGCATTATTTGTAGGGATTGATCCAAAAATGTTTACTTTTACATAAAAGCTGCATGTGGGCCACATACTATTTCAGATAAGTTTTACAAAAAAATGATCATGACAATAAAACTAAAAACATAACAAAATATCTTCAATCGCTAGTATTCAAAGTAGGAAAGTAGATCTGGTAGGGGAGTTAGCAACTTTGATGTGGTTGGAAAAAAACTGCCCACTTGAAATTATATCATAGAGATTATGAAAATGCTCTTTTATCCGGTGTCGGGATGCATTCAATGAAGGGAATGCTAAAGTATTTTGTTTGTGAGTCATCCTTTATTTATGTGATTTTCCATTGGCCCAGAGCCAAATTGATGCCCTCCTTCGACCTTTTGTCTGCTTATTCGTTTCTTTCCTTGTAGACATGACGACAATCAAAATAGTCAAGAGTGTTTTGTAAAAGTTTGACATCTTTAAGAATAATTTCTAATCTTAGATTGAGGCATCTTGGGTTCCCCTTGACCAACTTATCATTGTCATAGAATCGTCGAAGACACGCAATTTCCTTACATCCCTTTTCAATGGAAAAAAAACGAGAATAAATTTTAAACTCATGAGTTATGCATAATTGTTTGATCCTTCACCCAGTCCCAAGGACATCTTGAAGAAATGGGAGTCAGAAAGATAAATAATCGCTCCTCCACCACACACAAAATTATGAGATGCTCCATCAAAAAATCCCCATGGCTTTGATTTATCGATTTCTTCATCCTGTACCACCTGGATGCCCTCTAAGCCTTTTTCTTGCAGGTAGTATGAGAGAATTACCAAACTTTGTGTTGATGTTACTTCAAGAACTGTGGTTTTTTCTTGAAAAATGAGCGAATTGTGAGCCAACCAAACTCCCAAATGTTTAGTAATGGAATATCTTTTACAACTTTATAATCTCTTTGATTTGACCAGGTTTTCCAGGCCCTTTCAAGGGATATTTCATTCCATGTGCATTGGAGGCCCAAAACCTTGAGCAATATCTCCATACTTCCTTTATGAAAAAACAGGTAAAAAATAAATGCAGAATTGTTTCTTCGTTGTTTTTGTTTAGGAAACACCAGCCCTGTCCTTGTTTGGTTCTTTTATAAATGTTATCCCATTTTGGTACCTTATTTACCAAGGCACACCACATAAAGAGTCTTGTTTTCGCCAGACATTTTTGCTTCCAAATATTTTTCCACCACCAGAGCGACTCTATTTGTTGATGTTCAATGCTCAACTGAATGTATCCGACTTTAGGAGTATAGACACCTGACAAAGAATGATCCCAAATCAACTAATCCTCCTTGTCCCTTAATCAAATATGGGACATCCTTAGGGTGGAGATATATCTGTCCATTAGTCTGATGTCTTCTCCTTCTAGGCCCAGGTCAATTGTTGAGTGCCAACCTTGTTCCCATAGATAATTCTGTAACAGATTCAATATTTGATTAAGAGTTGTATACCCAAGAATTTAGAGATGGACCATTGTGGGATCTGGAAGAATATGATCCATGTTGCTTCCCGACCATGGGTCTACCCCCGGTCTAACCTTGTGACCATTTCCTATATTCCATGTTAAACCCTCTCCAATGACCGAGAAGGACTTTATCACTACCTTCCAAATAATTGAAATCCCTAGATTTTCATTGTTTGGGCTTCTTACCCATTCATCTACTGAGTCTGAGGCGATGTACTTCTGAATAACAACTCTGTACCAAAGACTGGTCGTTGATAAGAGTCTCTAAGCACATTTGGTAGTTGGGGTTTTGGAAAATAAGAAGATATTTTGAAGACCCCAACCACTGAGGGATTTTGGGAGTGTTAGTCGTTCCCATTTAACCCAAGGAGAAACAAATAAATCCTACTTGTCACTCCAAATAAATTTGAAACATATATGCCTCACTGTTGTTATTGGCTAAATCGGTAAATGCGAACATAAACTAATCTCCCTAGATCTACTTAGATCTAGAACAAAACAAGACAGAACATGTTGCTTTCCCTAGATTCTAATCATCAAATTTACTACCAAACAAAAGACGAGAGACATACCTTTAAGTGTCGCTTCCTTATGTCTTTGTTGTTCTTGTTTCGCTTTTATGCTCTTGTGATATTGATCCCACAGTGAGACACAAACCAACCAAAGTGAAAGCAGTAGAAGTATATTCAATGACAACCTATGCATATGATCAAGGAATTATGCAATAAAATAAAGATAATTCTATGGGAAAGAAGCATGCCACTGTATTATATTAATAATAGGAAGAGAGATTACAACCAGATGCCTTGATGTCGTAAGGTTCCTTCCAATGATTCCTTGCTTCCCACACACTTCTTGCTCCAAGGATTCCGAGACCATGGATCTGATAGCTACTCACAATCTATCTTGACAAAGAAAATCTTAAAGCCAATCTAACCAAGCTAAACATCTCAACCCAAATTCAAATAACTTTCTCCTCTCCTTTTATAAGTTGAAGATGATAAGGTGAGGAGGTTATGATGATCCCACTAAAACATGAAAGCGGGTAAGATCCAAACCATTCAGAGGCCACCACACCATACAAGATTCTCCTTTTAGAAGCATCAAGAAGATGCTCGTTTTTCCCACGTACAAAGGTCGACGCACCCTAGCTATAGTGCAGCCTACGAAAACTCCGCAACCTAGCTATAGTGCATCCTACGGAAATCAGGCATTTCCGCACCCTGTATATATAGCAGCCTGTGGAAATCCTCCAAAATAGGGTTTTTACAGAGGAAAACACAACTTCTTTTCTCAGGAAAAGTTCTTCTCCTTTATTTCTTTAGGAATTCAGGCTATCGAACCCTCTGAAGGCAACATATAGGTTTACATAATTAACAGTCATAGGGATGACGAAAATAATGTGTAACAGAGAGCCCCCCAAAGTATGAAGTTAGAACAGAGTGATAGCTGAAATACTTTGTCAAGTGTGTGTAGGGAACAAGGAACACATCGATCGGAAACTTGCCAACAAACAGGAAATATAATACAATAATATATCATCACTGAGGTAGGCATTCCCATACTCAGAATACAAGTGACTCAAAGCATAAATGTCGACATGCGAAGATCCATGTCAAGGAAGACAGGTCATGGCCACCAAACATACACTGTGGATCCATGCCATTATGACTCAAATCTGAACATAGCCACCAAAAATACACGATGGATATATGTGTTAAAGACTCAAATTTGAACATATCCATGAGACATACAATGTGGATCTATGCAACAGTACAAACTGAATATACTCCAACGCAACTTGAATCTGTCAAAAAAGATTCAGGGTCTTCATCTCCACCACTCTATAGTACGAATCTAACCATGCGATTACAAGTGCTGAAGTCGAACATGGTAGAAACCACTTGATTACCGGTCATTAATGAATATCGTTAACAAATGTGAGGGAAATCACCATTAATGTCAATGACTCCCAAGGTACACTAGTACAATCCAATGGGTGTGAATTAATGAGCTAAAGTTGAACACTCGGCGGAATCTCCTGATCAGGGGTCAATAATGAAAACCCACTATTGAAAGTGAGGAAACCTGCCATTGGGACATGCAAGTTCCAAGGTACCAATTAGTTTCTAAGTCTAATTCTTGGATAATGAGTTGAAGTCGACAGGAAAAGACTCGTCATAGGAGGGCCTTAATGTATCCCACATCAATGACACGAAATGGGTAACAAGATTTGATGTAGATAAGAATAACAAGTGATCCAGGACTGACTCAAAGATGGTCGGCGCAATAGAAGGCTTAAAGACTTCATACATGGCCGATGCAATAGAATTCTTTTTGGGTTGAACTTCTTTTTGAACATATTCATGACACGACAACTATCTTGGAAACACTGACTCAACAACATGGATCACAGACCAAATTGTATTCTTATAAAGGAGTATGATCAAGAGACAAGCGGATTTTTCAACCTAGACACAAATCGAGTGAAAGGGTGTCATGTTCAAAAGTGACTCTGCCATAGAATACAGGTTTAGATACATTTATTTCCCAATTTTTCCCCCCACCATTTATGGCGAGTACCTCTTTATTTTTACGCAAGCTTGAGGAGGATAACATATGCTTGTAATGTAAGATCATCCTTCGGACGAGTCCCTCGGAGTATTTTTAACAAACCCTAGGAAGGAGTGGTTTGGTCCCATATGGGTCTTTCGATCTTTGTTTAACGAGTCCAAAGAAAGAAAAATCAGGGGTTTTTCATGTTTAGAGAGTCTAAAAAACACTTAAAGAGAACTCTCTCAGTTCCTTTTTCGTAAAGTAGTCTGATGAGACCAAAAAAGGGATAAAATATTGCTCAACATATGTTTTCTTCAAATACTTTAACGAGCGTGAAAAGAACAAGGTCGCTCGACAATCTTTTCATGTTTAGAGAATTTGAAAAGAGCTTAAAGGTGACTCCAGGGGGTTCCTTTTTCGTATGACCTTTACGAGTCTGAAAAAGTGATAAAAGTTTACTCGGTTACATTCTCATTGATTTACGAGCATGAGAAAGAACAAAGACTAAGCTCGGTAACTTATTCTCATGTATTTACGAGCACGAGAAATAACAAAGACTAAGCTCGGTAACTTATTCTCATGTATTTACGAGCATGAGAAAGAACAAAGACTAAGCTCGGGATTGCTTTCATTTTTACGCAAGATTTAAAACAAAACAAAACTATGCTTGGGATAGATTTTATTTTTACACAAGCTTAAAACTAGCCGAAACTATGCTTGGACCTGGTTTCATTTTTACACAAGTTTGAACCATAGGAAACTATGCGTGAGATAGGTGGTTTCATTTTTACACAAGATTGAACCATAGAAAACTATGCTTGCGACTTCCCAACGCATGGTTCATGAATTTGCATGGTTGGTACTTGGCCCCCAACTTAAGAAGGTAGTGGTTTAACTTCATCATGAAGTCCAGAGGCTAAGGAAAATTCCCCCCAAGCTTCGTTTCATCCAACTGCAAAGGAGAATGAAATTAAGCTTCAAATACTATATGTAGGACTTAACCCAAACGGAGTGGGGGAAGTTGTTTCATTTTTTAATGAGCTTGACACATAAACATGAACTATGCTCGTAACCTCTGTTTCATTTTTTAATGAGGTTTCCACAGTGACATAAAACTATCCTCATCTTGTTTCATTTTTTAACGAGATTGAAATCAGAAAACCATGCTCAAGAATCCAGGTTCAATCCCTAGACCTCTGTTTCATTTTTTAACGAGCTTGACACATAAACATGAACTATGCTCGTAACCTCTGTTTTATGATCATGGCTTCCAAGAGGACAATGCTCTGGAAAGACACAGTGTCAAGGGACAAAACTTGGTCACGACTTCCAAGAGATCTTCATTTGACGGAAGAAACACACTTTGGAAGGAACACATGTCGAGGGTCACGATAGGGGTAAGGAGGTCAGGCTCCAATAGCCCTACCGAAGAGATCACCTTGTCAACTATCGGATCTAAGTCATAAGAGACAGAGCTTACAATGAGAGACTCATCTTCATCGGTAGGTAAAGACATGGGAGACAACGCTACATAATTGACTTGTGGTGGAGGTGACACCATCTGTATATACGAACCATGTAGGGAGGTCATTGAGGTCAAGTTAGGACCAAAAAATGAAAGTTGATCAATGGTCACAATTCTTCCATTGTGAGGGAAAGATATCACATGAAAAAGAGTGGACATGATAGCTTTCATGGCATATACATAATCTTGCCCAAGGAGTAAAGAAAAATCCAAGGGATCCTGGACTACCATGACATCAATAAAGACAGTTTTCCCTCCCAAAGTTACAGGAAATTGAGGAAGGGTCCCTAAAGGTTGACTGGTTCTTCTGTTAAAATCTAACAGATTTTGCATAACCGACGCAAGTTGAGGACAACCCAAAACTTGCCAAGCAAAAGAGGACAAAATACTAACAGACACACCTTCATCTATCAACGTCTAACGAACGTCCCGACCACAAACTTGCACTGTAATCTAGAAAGGAATGTGAGAGGGAAGATGAGGGCCAGTTAGCACACCCCAATCAAAACAGATGACCTCATTACTTGGAGGGGGTTCCATAGGAGAAGGAGGAATACCCCCTGACATGGTAGAGTCTATATCAACGAGAAAAACGTGGGCAGTATTGGGTTTACTCTCGAGCGGGAGATTATGATCGACTGATAATGACATCAAATCGACCACTTGGGTTGCATTCTCCAAGGGGAGAATGGGATCGACGGGTGGAAACGGATCAAGCACTTGGGTTTCACTCTCTAACAGGAGAGTGGGATCGATCAGATTGACCACTTGGGTTTCACTCTCTGACGGGAGAGTGGGATTGACCGGGGATGGGATGGGATCAACCACTTCGTCAACTGGTTCAACTAAGGACGTGACCAGATTGACTACATGATCAACCAGACTGACCAAAGAAGGGACCGGATTGATCATTCCATCAACTACAGGTGGTTCAAGAGTAAGCTTGTGATAAGAAGCTGGAAGTTGAGGTTGGGAAACCGTCAGGTCTTCCAGTGATTTTGAGGCTTCGTCCATACAAGGGAAAAGGTGAGTTAGATTACTCCCTTTGCATAACTTACAAGGGAAATTGACTCTACTTTTCTTCTTCCCAACTATATCGTGACTAATTGACGGGAGGTCATCAACATGTTGTTCATAGGCCAACGACGGGGACTGGAAAGGAGTTGTAGACCATTCTTATATGACCTTGGACAGACCAGGGCAATCCTTAAGAACATGGCTACCCTTACAAAGGCTGCAAGGGTACTTGGGCTTATGGGTTGTTTGGGCGTTCTTGGCATCATCAACACTCCCAACACGATTAACAATAATTGGTTTCTTTCCAACATGTCCGGTCGTGGTTGGAAGTTTGGACCCTTGCTTATTTTTCTTCTTCTTATTCTTTTGTTTCTTCTTCTTCTTATCCATTGAGTTACTAGCTTTAGAAATTTCACTCGACGAAGAAGATGAAACAGAAGAAGACCTTGCAAGTGAAGAAGGAAAAGAAGATCTTACTGGTGAATAAGGTGAAGGATCAACATGAGGTTGATGATCTTGGGGGGAAGTGCTTACAACTGAAGCAATGACTACATCTGGGATTACCTGAGTAGAAAACAACCATACCGATAATCCAATTGTGAGACTTGGAAGGCTCAAAGTAGCGAGGTGAGGAGGACCAATGTTTTTGTAAGAAGAAAAAACAAAAGGTTCCCCTGGAGCAGAGGTTCCTTCATTGGTCATTTCGGGAACTGACGCCATTAAAAACAAAAATCCAACCTAGAATCCACTAGGGTAAACAAACAACACATGCTAAAAAATCTAGTAAGCAAGCAAGCAAACAAAACCTTCTCACAATGAGCTCACTAGTTGGTGATGAAATCCAACGTCGCGGGAACAAAGTAAGAAGGGGATGAGATAGAGAAAGTGGAAAAGTTACGTTGACGACTTGCTTAACGGACTTACACCCTGGTGCAAGCTCCCACACATAAACGTGGGTATACCCTCCAAGGAGCCCGAGTGAGTTTGGCCAACGTCGATTCCAGGTACCGTGAAGACTTTCCCCTCCACGGTCACCTCGTGTAAAGACCCTAAAGAGATAGGCCACTAAGGTTACCAACTATAACAGTGATACCTAGGGAAATAGTCGACAGTCTGATCCACGCACAAAGGCAGGGTATCTAGCCCGAAATCAACTTGAAAGGTTTCCACTCATCCTTGTGGTTATACCTTCAAGCAACCCCCATAATACGCGCAATCTCTACACCAAGACCAACAAAGCAAGGTGAGTAAATCTGCCAGTCTCAATGCGACTTCATGATTGACCCTTGTGTTAGAAGGGCTTCCTAGGACAAAATGTAGCAAGTGGATTTCACCGCTCCCTGACGCAAGATTCTATGTTTGTTTGTAGCTTTGGAAAGTTATCTTTCACACCTATTCCAAAGCCCTACAACTAATCTAATGTAGGTTTGCTACCAGAAAATATAAAAATGTCCAATCAATTTTTATAAGCGCTTTATTTTATGGATGTTGTTACTCAAAAGGAAAATGGCGTGGACAATATGGTGTTTTTACCGACTCGAAAGTTATGCAAAGAGATGAAGATGCAATCTTTTCATTTCGATGAAAGCTATGCTACAAGAAGGAGAAAACATTTATCATTCCCATATGCCCAATGTCCCAAAATTTTAAAACTCATCAATATCAATATCTTCAAGAAATGAGAAAAATAGACTGTACACCAATACAAGATTCATGCCCCCCCCCCCGGGCCATGAGGGGGAAAAAATTTCAGAATTTAAGACCAAAAAATGCCAAGAATCATGCAATTTCAATACTTCAAATGCAAGGATGTCCCCAAAATTAATGCAAAGCAAGAAAATTAAAACTTCGTTTCAAAGATAACTAAAAGCAATAGCAAATCTATGTAAAACAAAGCAACCCAAACAAATTTTCTCTTTTAACATGAATTATTCAATAAAAGAAAAAGAAGCTCTTTCACCAAACAATTCTAAAGAAAAAATGATGCTTTGTAACTGAAAGACACTCAAAGCAAGAGACCAAATCTTTCAAAAGAAAACAAAGCAAAAATAAGGCAAAGATGGTTGAAAGAAGATTCAAATTTTGTCAAGCAAACTATAATCAGACCCAACAAATCACCCCAAACCAAATCCAAGGTTTGGGCAGGGAAAACGATCAAAAATCAAAATTTTCTCAATTTCTGCAGGCTGTAGACTAACATAGTGCGAAAATCCTTGATCGTCGCAGGCTAGCAATGGGTAGGGTGCGGAGTTTCCGCACAGGTCTAAACAGGTAGGGTGCGGAGTTTCCGCACAGGTCTAAATAGGTAGGGTGCGGAAATCCCAAGTTGCCACAATGTCCCTCAAAGCAGGGTGCGAAAATCAAACAAAAATGGAAAAAATTAAAAATTAAGAAGGTTTTCCAGTGAAGTCAGATAGTCAAAGAGAAAACATGGATCTCCCGATGACTCAAAAAATAGAAACCAAGAAATCAAAGCAAGAAAGCAAGACAAACTAGGAAAACAATTCGTTCCCCAGTGGAGTCGCCAATTTTGTTATTGGATAAATCGGTAAATGCGGACATAAACTAATCTCCCTAGATCCACCTAGATCTAGAACAAAACAAGACAGAACATGGTGCTTTCCCTAGATTATAATCATCAAATTTACTACCAAACAAAAGATGAGAGACATACCTTTAAGTGTCGCTTCCTTATGTCTTTGTTGTTCATGTTTCACTCCGATGCTCTTGTGATACTGATTCTGCAGTGAGACACAAACCAACCAAAGTGAAAGTAGTAAAAGTATATTCAATGACAACCTATGCATATGATCAAGGAATTATGCAATAAAATAAAGATAATTCTATGGGAAAGAAGCATGCCGCTGTATTATATTAATAATAGGAAGAGAGATTACAATCAAATGCCTTGATGTCGTAAGGTTCCTTCCAACGATTCCTTGCTTCCCACACACTTCTTGCTCCAAGGATTCTGAGACCATGGATCTGATAGCTACTCACAATCTATCTTGACAAAGCAAAGCTCAAATCCAATCTAACCAAGCTAACAATCTCAAGCCAAATTCAACTAACTTTCTCCATGAGAGCTCCTCTCCTTTTATAAGCTGAAGAGGATAAGGTGAGGAGGTTAGGATGATCCCACTAAATCATGAAAGCGGGTAAGATCCAAACCATTTGGAGGCCACCTCACCATATAAGCTTCTCTTTCTAGAAGAATCGAGAAGACGCTCATTTTTCCCACGTACAAAGGCCGCCGCACCCTAGCTATAGTGCAGCCTACAAAAACTCTGCAGCCTAACTATAGTGCATCATGTGGAAATCAGGCATTTTCGCACCCTGTATATATAGTAGCCTGTGGAAGTCCTCCAAAATAGGGTTTTTACAAAGGAAAACACAACTTCTTCTCTCAGGAAAAGTTCTTCTCCTTTATTTCTTTAGGAATTCAGGCTACTAACCCCTCTGAAGGCAACATATAGGTTTATATCATTAACAGTCATAGGGATGATGAAAATAATGTGTAACAACTGCTTCCAAAATTCTTTTCGGGATCCAAGAAAGAGACATCCAATAAACCAGAATAACTTCAAGAACAGATTTTACTAACACCAGTCTTCCAACCCTGGACAACCACCTATGACTCCAGAGATGTAATCTCTTTTCAAGCTTTCCCAATAACCACATCCAATCAGCCTTTCTATAATCATTTGGCTTCAGTTTGAAACCCAAATACTTTAGCCTGCCATCCAACACCTTGGCTTCAAATGGGAAAATTCGTCTGTAGGGACCCAATTCTTCCTCCGAAAGCATATGGCTGGAGAGTGTATATTTTCTTTCGTTTATCAACATTCTTGTAGTTCTGGAAAGAATATTCAGGATCCTTTCTAAGGTTTTGGCATCCCTTCTTGTCCCGACAAAAAAAATAAGGAAATCGTCCACAAAAAACAAATGGGTAATCCTGAGAGCTACAAATATCTGGATTCTAGAGAAAGATCCTTGAAACATGGCTTCTCGCAACACCCAGTTGAGGCCTTCGAAACCAAAAGAAACAACAAGTGAGACAACAGGGAACCTTGATGTAGGCTTCTTTCAGAATGAAATAAAGGAGAGGCAACACCATTTATTAACACAACAAAAGAAACTGTAGAAATGCATCTCATCACCCACCTAATAAAAGGAACTTGAAAACCCAAATGAGTTAGTAAAAGACGTAAGTATAACCAACTTACTCTATCATATGCTTTAGAGAGGTCATTTTTTAGGACTACTTCTTTCATATTTCTACTTTTAAGACTATGAATAACCTCCCGACCAACCCCAATGGCTTCATGGATTTGTCTTCCTTCCAGGAATCCAAACTATTCACTTGAGATTCTTTTTGAGAGCACCATTTTAACTCTTCTAGAAATAATCTTAGCTATCAGCTTATATATGCATTTGCAAAGAGAGATGGGCCTGAATTCGTCCAAGGAAGATGGATTATCATTATTTGGGAATGAGGGTTATGAAGGTGGAATTGAAGCTAGCTAGGACACGACCAATGGCCCTGGAATATTCAACCATTTGAAGGATGTCCTGACCTAGAAAATCGTAGAGCCCCCAAAAAAATTCAATCAGCCATCCATATGGTCCTGGACTTTTGTCTTTCTGAAAGCTGAATAGAGCCTCCTTGAGCTCATCTTTCGATATTTCTTCCATGAGCATTTGGTTTTCATCCTCCTCCATCAATATTGGGAATAATTGTGCCAGTCGAACCACTTCTCCAATTGTGGCCTGATTCTTGGCTTTGAAAAGGGATTGGAAGTGTTCCTTTCCTATATGAGCCATTCCTGCAAAGGTGTTTTCAAAATTACCTTGTTGATCTTCCAAGCTCCAAATAGTATTGGCACAACGTCTTCCTTTAACAAAGGCCTAAAAAAAACTTTGTATTCTCGTCTCCACATTCCAACTAGATCGCTCTACTATTTAATCTCCAAGTTTCCTCTTTTTCTTGAAGTAGGACTTTCCTCCTTTCCTCCAGCCTGAATAAATTTTCTTTTTAACTTTGTGAAGAAAAGCCTCCCCCTTCTAACTCATAGTTTCCTCTTTTTCTTGAAGTAGGACTTTCCTCCTTTCCTCCAGCCTAAATAAATTTTCTTTTTAACTTTGTGAAGAAAAGCCTCCCCCTTCTAACTCATAGATCTGATTCATATTCTATTCAATATCCTTTAGCTCTAGATCATTTCTCTTCCTTTTCGAAAAATCCCAAGATACCATTATTTCTCTTAACTTTTTTAGATTGGCTGCAAACTGGAAAGCCGTCGAATCTAGAGCTTGAGGATTGAAAGGAGTCCATGTATCTTTTACTAATTGAATAAAAGTCTCCTCTTTTAGCCAAATCCTATTGAAATTGAAGGGGCTTGTCGACTTTTGATTGCCTTTTCAGACTTCGAGGAAAATGGGCAAATGATTAGATTCACCTCCACTTCCTATCCATTGCTTTAGAAGGACCCGTCTCTCAACTAAGTTCTTTGATACTACAAACTGATCAATCCTTTTAGCTATCATGTCTTCTCCCACCCTCTTATTTCTCTAGGTAGGCTTTAATTTGGATGGTTCCACATCAATCAATTGTTTATCAACCAATTTTTGAATAAAAAAATCGGAGAGAGGATTAGTCCTGGCTCTAGGCCCCCAGACTTCTGCTAAACCCAAAGAAAAATTGAAATCACCACCCAGGATTAAGGAGTCTCCATCCATAAGAGACTTATTGAGAAGGTCCTCCTAGAAAGGAACACGATCATGGTAAGGACCATATACGTTTAAAATCTTTAGCTCCATTCCCAGGTCCACTGAGGATATTTCTATCCCAATGCAAGAAT
>ML842458.1:51447-62182 GCA_009831015.1 Picea engelmannii | reverse complement strand
AAACTAGCCTTAATCCTTTGAGCCTTTTCCTTTCAAAACCCCAGATTGTCAGGGACGTCTCCCTTGGGCTTAGCCACCCTAAATAGAAAGGACCTCCCCATTGTGGTGACATTGGGTGGGGTAGGTCCCTGTTACGCCAGTTTTACCCTTATCCTTTAGCCTTGCAACCTAAAATACAAACTGAGCAATAACAGGCCCTAGCATTTGTCTTCAACGAATGAAATAGCTAATTGGCATAATCTACTAGGGACATGAAATAATGACACCAACATGTGCTTATTCCCTAGGGTTTAATTCAGAAATTTCATTAACAAAATGCAAGTAAATGACTATAACCATTCAAGTAAGGGAAGGATCGCAGAAATTCACTTACATTCACCAAGTACCATCAAGCCAAACCATAGTTGTAAACATTCCAACAAGAAAATTTCCAAAAATAGCTAAGATAAGCCTTCCTTCAACAAGTGCGCCACAATTTCAGCCACAAACCTTAAGAAGGGCACAAATTTCTGACCTCACCAAGTGGTGAGTGAAAAATGATCCAAATAAGAGAGTTTTAGCTCTATTTATACAATAGGAATGGCCTTAATTAAATTTTAGGTCACCAAAAGGCTGACAAGGACAAAATACATAATAATATTGTTTTACACTAAATGTCATAATTTAAAACCCTAATCAAGAAAAAGTGAAGACGTCATGCCCTTTTAGGATGACATTATCCCGTTTTAGGGCAACGTGGGCCTCCTAGTGAAAAACGTTAGCCCTCCTTGGGCCTCTGGAAGCTGCCAAACATGCCACAACTGCCTCCCAAAACTCCCATATCATTGGATGACGTCATAAGATGTCCCAGGTGATGTCATGGGCCTTCCAAGGCCAACGCCCTAGTGGAGAGGGCACAACCCCCCTGGGTAAGGCTCTGCCAGGCTGCCTCTGGTGGAACATCCTCCTCTTCTTCGGTGCAAAACCTCTGATCTATCTCTGCCCCCTGCTAGGGTCTCAACATCCATCTGATGGGCTTCCAACCCCATGAAGGTCTGAACTAATCATCTCCCCATGTGTGCCTGTCCATAGTGGTACTTGTTCGTCGGGTATGATCCTGCACATCAACAAATATGCCCTCCATGGGCTCATAATTCACAAGGATCATAGCAATGTCAATCACATCTAACCATCAATATTATTAAACATGTGCATAAAACCCCTTTTACCCAGTCATGTGCTCAAAGACATTATACAAATCTGCAAGCCAAGTTTGGAGGAAGTGACAGGGCGTCCTATTGGGCAAATGCTCACTGGATGTGGGATGTTTTCGAGAGAAATCAAATCCAAGCCATGTGAATGGGTGAGGTGGTAAGGGATGTCTGGACAAGGGGTGTAGTGATAGCAAGGAAATGCATGGCTTACCTGTGGGTGCCTCTGTAGAGAGTGAGTTGCACCTGTCCTGGATGAAAATGTTTCCAATCCCATTCATGCCTTTTATTCTTTATTCTTTATTGTTTTTTCTTTCAAGAAGCTACTCAGGGGACACTACCCTGGAATGGTGACCAGTGGTGGCAATTTTACCCACAAGCACTTTCATGAAAATACAAAGGTTGGCTCGTGATGAGACCCCCTTTCTCTTGGCTATGCCACCAAGAGCCACTACCCTGGCATGGTAACCAGCTGCTAGTAGTGTCATAGCACTAGATGCCCATGGACCTTGTTATCGCACAGTTTGTAGCTAGGTCAAATGGCTAGAAGGTAGAGCCCAAACTGGCCTAACAGGAACCTACCCCACCCAATGTCACCACAATGGGGAGGTTCTTTCTATTTAGGGAGGTTAGCCCAGGGGAGACGTCCCTGATAACCTGGGGTTTTGAAGAGGCCAAAGTATAAAGGTCAAAGTAAAAGTTCCTCCTCACAGGTTATCACCAAGATCAGATAGTTCAGCTAATCAGCCAATAATGAAGAGTAGCCCCAAATGATAAGACCTGCCCAGAACAAGACAATAGCTAAATAATATATGCAGGCTATAATTTAGTGGGTTGGTACTTCATATAACTATCTGATATCAATATATAAGCAATTAAATCAATAGATATCAATGAGATCAACGTTTATCAATATAGTAGTGGAGTAATATCAATTCATCGATAAATATTGATATCATGTAGCCAACAATGTATTTAATCAATCCCTTTACTCAATAAATGCTCTTTAACCATCATCTAATTACTTATCAAAGACATATGTTACGTCAAGATGGAATATCCAAGTATGGCGTCAGCCTAATTAGGGTTATCTTGTTAGTTAGGGTTTCAAATTTAAGAGTTTTAAGAAGTTGTTTGAGCACTATCACTTCAAAGTTGTGGATCTAAGATCAGTGCCTAGGGGTAAATGGAGTCAATTAAAGAGAGGACGCAAAGTTGAAGGGATAAAAGGCTAAGGACAAGAGGGAAGGGTTCTAAGGTGCTGCAATGGCAGGGCCATAGAATCGAAACCCTAGGGGAAAGAGGCTCACTCCGGTGTTGCTTAAGCAAGGCCTCGTGCTCTTTCCTCCTTCCTTAGGTCAAACTTGGCAAAACGGCTAGCATAAAGGATAAGTCAAGACAAGAGAGTAGGGTGAGGGAGAGTGTTGCAATGGCAAGGCCCTATCACCAAACCCTAGAAACAGGATGGCCCTAGGTATAGATAACCTAGGCCTGGGACGTCTCCTCCTTCTTAACTTTTAAAAGGACAGCTAGCACAAGGGAAGAAGTGAAAAAAGTGCAGCAAAGGCTAGGCTCTTCCTTCCTTTTTCAATGGTTGAATATTTCTCTTTTAGGGGACATGAAACAAGGACCTACTTGTGTGCTTGTCACCTAGGGTTTTAAATCAACAAATTTATAATAAATGCAAGAAGACAAACCTACAACCATTCAATTAAGAAGTTTTGCAAAAAATACACTTACATATCATGAAGAAATAGTAATGCAAACCCTAGTTGTAAACCTTCCTTCAAGAGAAATGCCAAAAATGCCAAGAAAATCCTTCCTTCAACAAGTGCGCCTCACTTAAAAGATGAAATACCCCAACTAGGGCGCAAAAAATCAGATCTCACAAGAGAGTGAGTTGTGTGTTATGTCTAAAATGAGGATAAAACTCCTCAATATATCATGTATCATGACCTCTAATTAAATTTTAGGTCATAAAATTAGCCGACAAGGCTTTAAACAAAAATCATATTGTTTTTACATTAAAGGTTCTTTTAAAACCCTAAATGAACAAAAGATGAGGCGTCAAACGCTCCTGAGGGAGATGTTAGGCCCTTTTGGGGGCAGTGCAACATTGAGAAGCCAGACGTTAGCCCTTATTGGGCTCTCCCAAGCTTCCACACGTGCCAACAACCCTATCCATCTGCCATACGCTCATGATGACGTCACAAGCCTCCTGGTGACGTCCTGGGTCATCTGGGGCCAACGTTCCACTACAAGTGGGTCAATCCCCCTAGGTCCGGCTCAGCCAAAGTGTCCCTGATGGAACATCCTTCTTCTTCTCAGGTGCAAAAGCTCAATCAAGAACTATCCTATCTCTACCCCTGATGGGGTCTCAACAACCATCTGATGAGCTCTTCAACCCCATGGAGGTCCAAACTAATCATCTCCCCATGTGTACCGGTCCACGTGGTACCTGTCTGTCGGGCATGGTCTTGCACATCAAAAAATTCGCCCTCCATGGGCTCATCAATCACAAGGATCATAGCAATGTTAATCACATCTCATCATTAATATTATTAGACATATGCATAAAAACCCTGATATATCATCCAGTAGCTCAAAGATATTACAAAGACCTAAAATACAAAGCTGAAGAAAAGGACAAGACACCCTATTGGGCTAGTATCCATAAGGAAAGGAAAGTCTCCAAGGGGTATCATCCAAACCATGTAGAACGAGGTGATGTGGATAAGGGATGTCCAAACATATGGGTAGAGTGAAAGACAAGGATGCATGATATTACCTGTGGGTGCCTTTGTAGAAGGTGAACTGTACTCGTGATGGATGAAAATTTTTCCAAGCCCTTTATTGCTTTTATTCTTTCTTTTCTTTCTTTTATTTTTTATTTCAAGGACTAACTAGAGGACACTACCTTGGCGTGGTGACCAGAGCTGACAGTGTTACCCACAAGCACTTTCACAGAGATGATAAGGTTGGCTCGTGATGAGACCCCCTTTCCCTTGGCCATGCAACCAAAGGTCATTTCCCTAGCGTGGTAACCAGATAGTGGCAATGTCATGCTGTTAGGTACCCATGAACATAATAGGTTGGCTCGTGATGAAACCCCCTATCCTCTTTGCTAGGTCTTGTTTAGTTATTTTTCTTAGGGTCCCTCTTATTTCTTGCTAAGAGGCTTTTTATTGCCTTCTCGGGGATCCCTGGGTGAGGCATCTCTATGTTTTATTTTTATGGATTTTATCTTTTACTAGCTGCTTTTACCTTCTAGGCCTTTAGCCCCTTCTTCCCACGATATAAGGTGCAACCCCGCAAACAGATCATCCTAATGCCCGAACTAGGGGAATGGGACAGATGAGCAGGAGATAAGATGAAAAAGTGATGATATGATGGGAGCGAATGATGGTTCTTCAGAAACCCCCTAGGTGGCAAACCAAAACCTATGGGTACCAGCTTGCTAGGACACCCTGCAAATCCCCTCAACAATGGTCAAGTGGGTCAATGTAAAATTCAAGAAATTGTTAGAAATAAGAGGAGTAAGATGCATATATCTAAAGGTTATAATGATCAAAAGTGACACATACCATGATACCTGGACCAATTACCTCATGGAGCAAGAGCATTCTCTGATACAAGACCAAGCTGATGGTGATGGATGCTGTTGCTGCTGACAAGACAAATCTGATGAAAGAAGAGAAGGATTGGCCCTCCAGGGCCATGCTCAGGTCAATCCTGCTCTCGGTACTCCATGTCTAGGACCTATGGGCCTTGAGACATGATCTCCTAGTTATCCCTAGAAATCAGGGATAACAGACCTAATAGGTTAGCTCGTGATGAGACCCCCTATCCTCTGACTAGGTCTTGTTTTATTATTTTTTATGGGTCCCTCTGTTTCTTGTTGAGAATCCTTTTATTGCTTTCTCGAGGATCCCTGGGCGAAGCATCTCGAGGTTTTATTTTTAGGCTTTTATCTTTTGCAACAAGGTAAGGTGCAACCCTTAAAATAATTGGCCAACCCTATGCCCAGACCAGTGTAATGGGATAGATGAGCATGAGTAAGATGGAAAGTGGTAAGTATGATGGGAGAGGACGATGACTTTTCATGAACCCCCCCAGTGGAAACTCAAAACCTATGGGCACAAGCTTACTAAGGCATCCTGTCATTCCCCCCAGACATGGTCAAGTGGATAAGTATAAGATTCAAGCACCCGTTATAAACAAAAAGAACTAAATGCACATATTCAAAGGTTTTGAGGATCAGAGTGACACATACCATGATACCTGGACTCATTACCTCATGGAGCAAGATCCATCTCTACTATAGGACCAGGCCGAGGTGATGGATGTCGTTGTTGCTAACAAGATGGAGGCGTTGAAGAAAAGAAAAGATGGGCCCTCCAGGGCCATGCTCAAGTCGATGTGGCTTTCGGTACTCCATGTCTGGGACCTGTGGGCCTCGAGACATAATGATCTCCTTAGTTATACCTAAAGTGGGGGATAAAAGGCCCTCCAGGGCAAGGCTCAAGTCATTATGGCTCTTAGTACTCCATGTCTAAGAGATGTGGGCCTCGAGACATAATCTCCTTAGTTATCCCTAGGCTAGGGGATAACATCTGGCTCCAACTCGGGGACATGTTCTCACCGTAGAGCGCATGAGAACCTAAACATCTCTGGCATGACCAACGACCTGCTTGATCTCAACAAAAGATTATTAGTAATCATTTGGGGTGGTGATATCACCCCTGGATCATATATGGTACAATAAATGAAAATAATCAAGCATATATACAAATGGAAATGCAACTACTCTAGCATGAAATGCAGATGGTATATACAATGAATGCAAATGCCTACCTAATTACCTCTACTTACCTGTTGGTTGAATGCTAGGTGTAGTCAAATAGCCAGTGAAACCATCATAGCAATGTCTTATAATACCTACCTCTCTGCTTCATCATAAACCAAAACAATGATAAGTTGAGCACAAAAACAACATGAGTTAGAAAATGTACTGCATCATCGAAAATCGTAAAGTCTAACTCATGGAGGCGGGTGAGAGGGAAAAAGTGGTGCCAAGTCATACTCTCAGGAAAGTGCTCAATCCATCTCATAAAGGGATCGTGAAAAGTCAAAGGTTCAAAAGACTGACTCAAAGAGTCTGAAAGTTGACTACCTTAGACGTCTTCACAATCTGAGGCCTGGGAAGGGATTAGTAAGAACCGAAAGGATGACCGACAATTCCTTAAGGGGAAGATGGAAGATTGTGATAATAAGCTTCTTCTTAAGGTACCCAACCTTCCCCTAAAAACCAAAAGGAGGTTTTTTCCTACAGAATACTTGGGATAAGGGACATGTTTCCAAACCATACCCCCAATGACATAGCAAGGTAAAGTAATCAAATGGAGGTAGAAAATATCATCACAAGTATTCTGTTTTAGGAAAGCAACGTCCTCACTCTCATCAGGATCTAGGAAAAATGATGGTTGATAATTTTCTTCATAGAATAAATCCAAATGCTTAGAGGAGTACTCATAAAAATCCTCGAGGTATGACCGAAAATCATTAGGAGAATATAGGACTAGGTCATCCCTGGGTGTTTGGAAAGTATCTGTAATTATATCATCCCCTAGTTGCCAACTGTCGAAATTAGTAACTTCATATGATAGTTGCAAAGGAAACTTCAGGAAATGACCTTCAACGTCGCAAATGGGATCCTTATTAGAACCAATCACATCCCACTTATGCCTTCCGACATGTATGAACTCAACAATATTATTATTCAAGGGCTCCTCTAGATCCTCTTCAATTTCCAAATTATAAAGTAAAGAATCATCAAAATTTTGGAAAGGAAGGTAACTCACCATGTTTATTTCTTCTTGTGCAGGAGCTTCGAGGACCTGGGTGTCTTCATCGAATGAAACAACATGCATCATTGTTTCATCCTCATGACTTTCAACTGTACAACAAGGAGAATCTTCCTTGCCTGAGGATTCCATTTCTCCTTCACTCTCTGAATCATAGAACAAGGTATTATCAAAATCCTGAAAAGGAAAGTTACTAACCTCATCCTCTTCTTCTTGTGTAGGAGGGAGGAGCATATATTGATACTTCTTCATCGTGTTTGATATCTCCAGGCTCTCGCTCTTTAACCGTATCTTCATTATCTTCGGTAGAAGCGTGAGCAAATTCTTTCCCTTCCTCACGGGATTGGAAAACCTCTTTAGGATCATTCTCCTCAACCTCCTATTGGTTGATGACTTGTTCCCTCCTTTCAAAGATATGAATGGAAAGTAATCTCTCTAGACTAAGCGTGTCTGAGGTAAAGAGGTGTCTTACCTGGGACAAGGAGATATTTTCCTCAATTTCAGCCATGTTGTGAGCTTCATCAAGCGTTCTTGGGCCCTTTTTACTTAGGGGAAACCCTAGATGCACTAAGAGTGCATTGGTATAGAGATGAACGATGTACTTGTCTTAAGGACTTCCAGGAATTTGATATAGTATGTCCTCAAACCTATCTTGGAATTGTCTGACAGTTTCATTCTCAGTTTGTTTTATATGCTCGAGTCTTTTTAGTAGTACTGGGATGTCTTCCAACTAAATACCCCATCTTTTGAGAAAAGTTTCTTCCAATTGTTCCATAGTTGTGATGCTAGCATCAAGGAGGTTTCCATACCACTTCCTAGCATTTCCATGAAGAGTGGCAGAGAAGAGTTTCATTGCCAAATCTTCAACATCGTCACTGATAGGGTGGAATTGAAAGAAATCCTACAAATCACTCATGTGATAGTCATCTCTCTCCCTATCACTACCAATGAATCTAGGGAGCCAATTTTCGTACTTAGGGGGCATTTGTCGAGGGTATCCCAGGATTTTACTCATGTCTAAAGGTTTGAAGTTTCTCAAGTCCCATTGAGAAGTCATGGTTGGTTTTGTCATTAGTGGAGTCGCCAAATAATTTTCTTGAAATCATCAAAGGGATGAGGGGATCACCCTCAGTGGATTCGCCAGGTAAACTTTGAAAAGTAAAGTCTTTTGAGGAAAGGATTACTGAAAAGTGTCACCTTGAGAAGAATTGACTCAGTGTTCCCCAACAACGACGCCAAAATGTCATTGCTCAATTTGTACTTATTCCAAAGGAAAAGGTTAAGGAAAGGAAAATTGGCATAACAGGAGGTTATCATATCACTGTCAACTCAACGGGATTCCTCTTTCTATTTAGGGTTCATGGCCCAGGGGAGACGTCCCCGATGACCTGGGGGTTTAAGAAGGAAAAGGTTAAAGTGTCTATAAAAGTATCCTCTCTCACAAGTCATACTGATCAAAAAGTCTCAGGGTTTTAACCAATGAAGTATTTAGATGTACCTGCCCAGAACAAAGCAACAAGAAAAGATGTTTTTTGCAAGCACAACTTGTTGTTAGTACTTCATAAAACCATGGACTTTATCAATAAAAACAATAGTTGATATATGATGAAGCAAACAGACTTTTTATAACAACAATTTTTATAAGATAATAGCTTCACAATAAATGCCTTAAAATGGGTTCACAATGACCAAGAATAATTACTCAATAATAGCGAAGTGACAGCATTTGTCAGAAGCTCATTCGACGATGTATTGATCAATTTTTCAATTGCTTTTAGGTGCTTTTAGTACTACAATAGATGGTTGTAGCCTATTTTTGTAACAACAGCAAATAGGTTAGTATATTAGTCTATTCTAGGGTTAGGAATAGTTAGTAGAGAGCTTAAGGTAATAGTTTTGAGGGTGGATTTCATCAATCACTCAATTGTAAGGCTTAGATCAATGCTTCTTTAGGGTAAATGGAGTCTCTTTTAGCAGCGGCAATCTTGAAGGAACAAAATGATATTAAGAGAGCTAGATACAAGAAGGTTAATGATTGAAGTGTTGGTAGCCCAAGGCTTCAATCACTAAACCTTAGGGGGGAAATAGCCTCTAGGAAGTAGGTAACCCTAGGCCCTAGCGATTTTCCTCCTTCTTAGCTCAAAGATGAAGTAGATGATAGCTAGAGGAAGCAAAATATGTTAGGGTGTTGCAGTGGCAAGGCCCTTAGCAAGAAAGCTTCAAGAAAATTGGTTTTCTAGCATAATCTAGTAGGTGAAAGTTATTAAGGCAAGAACAATAACATGTGCTTTAGCCTCCTAGGGTTTTAAGTTAGCAATTTCATAATCTTAGAATAAATGCAAGATAAATACAACCATAACCATTCAATGAAGAAGAATTGCAGAAAATTTACTTACATTCACCAAGAATCATCTAGCAATAAGCCCAGTTGAACACTTCCACTAAGAAAAATGCTAAAATACTCCAAAAATAGCCTCCTTCAAGAAGTGTGCACTAAATTTCAGCCAATAAACCCTAATTAGGGCACAAATTTCATACCTCACTTAAGTCTGAGTGAATGATGATGAAATAATACAAGGGAAAATCCCTTATTTATACAATTGCAATGACAAGAATTAGGTAAAAAAGGCCGACATGGCGAGTTTACATGTAATATCCAGTTTTTACATAAAAATGACAATTTAAACCCTAAATCAAGCAGAATAGGTTACGTCATGCCCTTTTAGGGTGACGATAGGCCTCTCTAGTGAAACTTTGGCCTCCAAGTGCAAAACGTTAGGCCTCCCAAGGGCTCTGGATCAAGCCACATGTGCCACTTGGCACATAGCTGCCTCCAAGGTGTCCATCAAACGCTGATGATGTCAAGGGTCACAGAGGTGACGTCATGGGCCTTTTAAGGCCAACATCAAAGTAGGAGGGAAAGACCCCCTGGGTCCAAGCTTGTCAGGATGTTTCTGGTGGAACATCCTCCTCTCTCTCTCTGGTGCAAGCCTCTGACCTGTCTCTACCCCTAGATGGGGTCTCATCATCCATCTGGTGGGATTTTATCCCTATGGAGGTTCGAACTAATCATCTCCCCATGTGTACCTGTCTGTCGGGTGTGGCCCTGCAACAACAACAAGTACGCACTCTGCGGGCTCATAAGTCACAGGGATCATAGCAATGTCAATCACATCTAATAATCGAGTTATTTAAACATGTGCATAAAACCCCCTTTTCCCAAACAAGTGCTCAAAGACGTTATGCTATTCTACAAGCCAGGTTTGGAGAGGACGTCAGGAGGTCCTATTGGGCTAATTCTCATTGGACGTGGGATGTTTCCAGGTGAAGACAAATCTAGGCCATGTAAGTAGATGAGGTGGTGTAGGGATGTTTGATCAATGGGTGCAGTGATGATAGGGGAATGTATGGCTTACCTATGGGTGCCTCTGAAGAGGGTGAGTTGCACCTTGTCATGGATGCAAATGTTTCCAATCCCATTCAATGCCTTTTGTCTTTTTATCTTATTGTTTTTTCTTTCGAGAGACTAGTTAGGGGACACTATCCTGGCGTGGTGACCAGTGGTGACAATGTTACCCACAAGCATTTCACGGAGATGAGAAGGTTGGCTCGTGATGAGACCCCCTTTCTCTTGGCTATGCCACCAAGAGCCACTACCCTGGCGTGGTGACCAGTTGAATG